>VVHJ01002959.1:0-11228 GCA_015107715.1 Tylochromis polylepis | reverse complement strand
ATGAGTCCACTGTCAGAGGCCATAAGAAGATCATTTGTAACCTTCACTAAAGCTGTTTCTGTGCTGTGATGAGCTCTGAAACCTGACTGAAACTCTTCAAATAAGCCATTCCTCTGCAGGTGATCTGTTAGCTGTTTGACAACGACTCTTTCAAGAATTTTTGATATGAAAGGAAGGTTGGAGATTGGCCTATAATTAGCTAAGACAGCTGGGTCTAGAGATGGCTTTTTAAGTAAAGGTTTAACTACAGCCAGCTTGAAGGCCTGTGGTACATAGCCATATGTACCACGATATCTAGCAGGAATCACAAGTAAGCCCGTAGTCTTATCCCAACAGACACAAAGCTCTGTTGGGATAACATGACACCAGAAGGTCTTTAAGATATGATGGAGTCCGATTTGTCCAGATTTTGTGTGTGAGGAGAAGAATTTTAAATCCAGTTTTGGAGTTAACATGGAGCCAGTTAGAAGCTAATATGAGAAAAACATATTCCCTCTTTCTAGTCCCTGTCAGTACTCCAACTGTGGGATTTTGGACTAAAGCCTTTTCGCAGATATTCACAACATTCTGATAATAGGCAAGGCAAGCATCCAAAATACGTAAATACATAACAATGAAAAACACTCAAAAACACTGGCAACAGCCAGTGCTACCCCTCAGCGTCCTAGTAGACACACCTACAGTATCAAATTCAAAATTCTATGTCGTCTTGAAATCCTTGGTGACTTCCTTCTCAAGTTTTCACATTCATAAGACTTTCAGAAAACTTGAGCTCCGAGCTTGACCTTGAGGCCGAAGTCACAGATTCAAACTCGTCCAAGATTTTTAGACACACCTATGGTATTAATTTGAAACTCCTACATCACTTCGTTCTTGAGTTCTCACATTTGTAAACTTGGGTGTCCACGTTGCCCGCCTGCTTGGTGGGGTGACAACAATACCCCCACATCACCAAAAAAAGCAGGAATTATGTGATAGTCCACTGTGATCTGGTATTTTAACTGAGTCAGTGTTCTCGTTTGTTTTTGTTTTGTTTTCCCACACATTACTACGCGTTACGACAAGAAGCCATGAAGCAGGAATTCTGGAAAGTCAAACATCTGGTGGTTTAGAACAGTTTAGAATGCCTGCAGCCTTTAATAACAATGTCAGTATTTAACACCAGTTTATCGCTATAGCAAGAGGAAGCAATACAGTTTTTATTGCTGTGTTTATATTTCATTCTATCCCTACTGAAAACGGACTATTAACATCAGTGTTTGCTAATGTAATGGTCTAAGTCGGACTTTTAATTGCTGTCAGACAGCACATAAAGTGTGTTTCCATAGCATCCACATGCATTAAATGCTCAAAACTCATTTATGGTACCATCAACAACATCACACATCAATTCCACCAATATTACCCACTGTGGAGCCACAATACTTAAGACCAGTGAAGACAGAACAAAAGATACAGGTATCCCCTTAAGCACAAAAAAAAAGAAAAAGCCACTTTGGCACCTCTGAATCATACCAAAAAAAAGATCCACAGTCTGTTATTTGAACAGTTGGGATGTTAGTCAAATAATATCTACTCTAAGATTTTGTTTAAAGAGCGATCTGCATTTAATCTTTTCCAAAGAACTATAATCATTTTGTAACAATAACAATCTTTGACAAAACGATTTAACCTCAAGTGTCAGAACTACTACGATGGAAAAAGAAAAAAAAAATAATCTAAAACAACAATCTCGTCTGTTTGATAGTGAGAATTTACTTTGGTGTTCACAATTATTTGTTTATTTGGTTCATTGTGCATGCACACGCCTGCAGTGCACATTACACATGATTTATTTTTAAGGAACTGCATATACCATTTTACATTTTTCCTACAAAAGCAGACCTGTATAGTGTTTTATGAACAGTCTAAATTATGAACCCCATTCGAAGCAACTTTTTGGCTTTCTGCTTTAATGTAATTAAAGTTGGAGGCTACATGAGGACGTCACCGGCTAAAAAACATTTTTCTTACCATAACAGCAATGTAGTGTCTCCAGTGACGGGGCAAGGGGCCGTCCATCTCCAACAAAGCATGCTGGGTCTTTAGGAAGCAGCAGAGGTAGGCTGGGTGCATCGCCATGACCATGGAGATGTGATCCACACGCCCCAGTGAAAGAAAAGATTCAATCAGGACGTCCTGGTTTGGCCCTCCTTTCAAAATCTAAAGAGAGAAAAAAAACAAAACTGAATTCTGAGTAAACTTAAATAAGGTTTCTTCTTTTCTTGGAAAAAGAAAAGAAGAAATCTGAATGAGTCACATTATGAGACAAGCATCAGCCACTGGCTTTGGCAACTCAGCTCGGGTGTTGCATCTGTCAAATGCAGCAGGCAGTGTAGTATTGCAGCAAAATAAATAGAATCATTTCAATGAGAAAGTCTGTTAAGCTATTATGTATGTCCATTTCTAAAACAGAAAATCAATTTAAAAATAAACTTACACAATGAACCCAGTGGGGGGGAAAAAATGATATATATATATATATATTTAAAAAAAAGACTAGGCCAAAGCAGATTCAAATATATTAAAGTTTAGAACAGCTTTTCCAATTACATTCATAAGAAAGGATTAAGTTCTAAGTAACAGCTGTTATATTCAGTGTTCATTATGTTAGCAGCCTGAAACGAGCCCTGTAAAATCAGGGGATTAGACGTAAAGGCCAGCTGTGTGCCACTCTGACATCAACCGGTGTGGTGTGGGGACAAAAAAAACAAAAACAATCTGGCATCTGACAGGGTGCGCATCTGACCCACAATCAATGGAAATAGCAAAACATACTTTCAGTATTCCGGAAACATACTCTTTTTATTAAGCTGCATACACACCTCTTTTGCAGGGATAAAGGCACTTGGACCTGAGGCCAGAGCCCGAGGTACCTCGACTCCTTGCTCCTAGTAACAAAAGAAGACACAAATAACACGTAAGTATCAATCAGTGTGTACTAGAATATTCCGCTGGTTTATTAAAATTTCAGTCACGATTCCAATCAACCCTAAAGGATTCATTTTGTCAGCGCAAATCAACCTCAAACGCAGTTCATTCCCAGGACTGGCAAGTGAAAAACACTTTTTCAGACTTCTTCCATGCATCACTCCATGCACAAAAAAGTTTATCATTGTAAATATTTACATTTATCCAAATCTCTGATATGCTTATATGAAATATGTTCAGCTTAACAACACCTCAGCCTTCCTTTAGCTTGCCTAGACCTTCTTTTCACCGTAACAGGACACCCGTTTCGTAACTAGCACGCTTCAAACTTCCACGTTTAACCAAAACGCGTTAAAACTCACCGACATCGGAAGCTCGGACGTTAAACGTTGCTCCGTTTGTTATTCTAAACACAAACACTAATGAAAGGCGTCTAAAGCCGCCTGCCTTTTTATTTCTAGAAGCTACACCGGGCTGTGAAAGCAGTCGGGGGTGTGTCTGCTGGTGGTGCGTTTTTCAGGCACCGGGAGGGGGCGTGTCCGGCCCGGTTGTTTGTGCACACAGCTGCAGAGTCTTGCATCACCTACAGTCTGATGAAACCAGCAGCAGTCCGGTAGCAATAAAAATTACGATCAGCTGATGAGTGAGGTAAACCTACCCTTACCTAACCTTATAATGTCATCATGCAAAACAAAAACAGTCCTCCTGAGAGTATCTCAGACTCCTTTAATGGTAGAAAATGTGCCCCAGCGCTATTGAAGTTAGATTTTTTTCCCAGCTTTCTGTGTTAATGCGGTCTGCAGACCTCACAGAAGAGGGGGAAAGCCTGTTGGTGAATTTTGAATGCATTACCTGTGCGGTCCGCAGGAGCTCGAAGGCTCTCTCCCGTACTTCCTGCAGCGGACACGACCTGGACAGCCGGAGCAGATGCAAGAGAGTTTGTTTACTCAGTCGCTCCGAGCCGTGCCGGTCCAGGTCTAAACACTGGAGAACCCCCTGGCTCAGCTCCTCCAGAGCCGCTCTCCGCTCCCCGTCATCCCTGCTGCACAGTCGCGCTAAACTCTTCGAAGTCGGTCCAGCATCGGATTCAGACTCGGACCGGTGGCCACACGAATGCCCAGCGGCGGGCACTCCTCCCGGCTTGCTGTCTCCATTAGCCTGGCAGGTAGCCACGGCCGCGGGATTACTGGCCATGTCCCGGAGCACCTCGGTAGAGCTGCCTGTCGTTACCGAGCAGCAGTTAGCTTACAGTATTAACTTAACGCTAACCCTAAACCTTAGGTCGATGGGAACGTTGATTCTTCTTCACTGCCACAAACTCGACGCATCTGCCGCCGGTCTTATTTTTTACTGCGCAATCATCTGCTTCGCAAATCATTAACACCGACGAACCACCTTCAGAGAGCGCCTCCTTTTTTTCACACCCGGCTTCCTGACCGTGAACACCGGCTGCCGGCCGGTTAGCTCGCTAAGGTAAGCTAACTGTTAAAAGATGCTGCAGACTCTTTCAGTCGCAAGTGTGACGATTTCCGGTAATGCAAACACCGCGGGCTGCTGATTTACATTTGGACTGAGCTTCGTGGACATAATGCCGAGTTAAATTTAAAACTAGCTTGCATAAGGCACCGGGAATAATGTAGTTTTCACACGCTCCTTCCGCTCAGATCTTGGAGAGCTTCCCCCGTGCAACGTCATCGTGACGTATGCGAAACGTTCCTGTGATAAACAGCAGGCGGCAATATCCCTTTAAATTTTAATAACAGTAACACTGTATCCATACGTGTTGTATTCTCTCTTCTTTACAAAGTGAGCTTGTGTTGGTTTCAGTTTTTTTTTAAATTTTATTTCTAATGCCTTTGCTCATACTGATAAACAGGCTAGTCAAGAGGATCCATTACGGGGTTATATATAAAATAAAGAAATCACCTGTTTTGCAAGTATTCTTATGACTCTGCTTTACTGTACCTACTCTGTGTTCTACATTGTAATCACGCCTTTTTGGACACATAGTATCTTTATAGAACTGTTATATTACACTTTTCTGCAATTTCTGCTGCCATCTTGGCCAGATCTCTCTTGAAAAAGAAATTATTACTCTCAATTAGTCTTTTTACCTGGATAGTATTTTGTGTTTAGTAATTATGCAAGCTGTAAACTTACAAATTTCCCATCAATTACCAAAGCTTTGAGCAAGGTCATAAAATTACTGACATTACAAAAATAAAAAAGCTTAAGTTTAATATTTAATGTGAAACAGACACCAGTCGGTGTTAGCATGCATAATGATGATGTAATGACTTTTATAGTTTTAATCCAATTTAATCAAAATCATTGAAATTAGATAGTAGATTAACTGATGTCATTCAGTTACCTTCACAACTGCAGTAATCCTTTAATTATACAAGAACCCAGCACTTTACCGCAAACAGCTCGGACTTTGTATTGGACATTACCACCTGGGAAGTACCTAAAATGTCTGTGTGCTGAATCAGGTCACTGAGCTAATGTGTGGCAGTCCTGCTGGAAATATCAACCCAGTCCTTTTGGTCCTCTGGAAACCATGGTGTGGATCCTCTGTTTTTGTTTGTTTTTCCCCCACAATCTTTTATATTAAAGTAACCAAAACTGTATAAATTATATGTGCACAGTTCTTTGTGTCTGTATGTGTAATATGTGTAATTCTAATGTGGGATATAATGGTTTCACAATTTTCCGTTTACTTCCTGAATCACCTTTATTTAGGAAAATAAAAAGAAATCAATGGTGTGTCCTTAATATCAGACATATATCTTATATTAATTTACCTGTATATATCATATACAATGCGAGATAACTTTTGTGAGGATGATAGGAGAAAAAAAACTGAAGAAGATGAAGGAATAGGGAAAGATGACAGTTACATATAAACAGACAAACAAGTGATGGTGATGTGCTGCTTCATTTGACATGACAAGACACACACTCTCTGGGGTTTCAGGAACTTCAACACTGTGGCAGCAACAAAGAAAAACCCTTCAGCATACCATCACCGTTTCCCTATGAGGGAAGACTTTTATTAGCAAACACACAGGCTGGCTTTGGAGGATGACCTTCAGGGCACATACACACACAAACACACACAGAGGCATGTTCATGTGGTGAACGGTGCTTTGTGTCCCAAGGGTAGAAGAGACAAGAGCAGAAGTGTAGAAAAACAAGAGGTGGTTTGGAGGGGTAGGAGAGTCAAGGTCCGGATTATCACACACACACACACCTATACAGAGAGGGGTGTGTCTTCAATATTTTACAGGAAGTAAATTTTGTGTGTGTGTGTGTTTGTATTTGGACATGGGTGCAGGAGAGTAATGTGATGCGAGTCCTTAGACAATTTTGTTCTCCAGCAAGGCGATCCTCTTCGACATGCTCTCTAGTAAGATTCTGTCAAGGAGAGAAACTCTGAAGGCAGTCAATACATCAGACAGTGCGACAGCAACTTTAACATCCTCCTTCCCAAAATAACATTCTCAGACGGTGTCACCCGTCATAAAGGATATGTTTTTTTGTTAGTGCCTGTAGGGCAGCTTCAACTTTCTTTTGGAACTTTACAAGGGAGTCACACTCACAAGGGTCATCTGTAGAGTCAGAGCGCGCAGGTTAAAGATTTGTGTGATTTGTGAAATATAACAACTAGTGGTGCTTGTTTTAAACTTCTCACCTTCACAGACATTAATCTGTAGCTTCTTGGCAATCTGGGTCATGGCCTTGAAGTCAGCGGTGTAGAAGTAGTGCTCTCCGGTCGGCTCAGAGGCAATCTCTTTCAGCTCGTCCTCAACTGCATTGCCCACTCCAACAGCATACATCTTAAAGCCTGCAATGAACACACTCGTTCCTTCATCTGATTCACATAAGTATATATTTTTAGTCTGCTTTAGACGTAACCTTCCTACTCCCTCTAACCATTTTCCTTGGCCTTCTTGGCAGCATCTCCGATGTAGTCCTGGCTGCGCCCATCGGTGAAGACGATGCCCACCTTTGTGACTCCAGGCCGGGCACCCTGACCAAGGCTGAAGCTGTTGTCTACCAGATAACGGAGAGCCTGGCCTGTCATGGTTCCCCTCTCCAGGTAGGCCATCTTTTTCACAGCTTCTTTGAGGTCCTTCTTGTTGTTGTAGCGGCCCAAGGGAAACTCCTGTGGTGGAGCAGAATCAGGATGATGATGAGGGTGGAAATGAAAATGCTTACTCTAATATAAAAAAGAAAAACTGACTCATACCGGTTTGACTGTGCTGGAGTACTGCACCAGTCCGACATGAGCCTTGCTTTCACTGACGTCCAGTTTGTCAATGATCTGGTTGATCCATTTCTTGACCAGCTCAAAATTCTCAGGACGCACGCTCTTAGAGCCATCGATCAGAAACACAACGTCTGTTGCGGAGTTGCTGCAAGCTGGTGATGTGAAAAACGAAACACACAAACACACACATACACAGGACATGTTAATGTCATAGCATATTTATCATACTTGGACACATACTTTCAGAGACAAACACGCACTCACCACTGCAGCTGCGACCATTGTCCATGAGGGTAAAACCTTCTCTGCAGGCACACTTGTATGATCCTGGGGTGCTGATGCATACCTGCTCACAGTCATGATCCCCAGTGGCACACAGGTCCGACACTTGGTCTTCTTATATGCACAACACACACACACGCAGTACCATCGCAGAGGTAGGCACACACACACACACACACACACACATACAAAAGAGGGGGCAGGCGGGTAGGGTTAGAGGGAGAAATGAAACTATGTCAGTTTGAGAATGGGAAATTCTAGCATCGATTTTCTTTTTTAATGATCCACTGTGACCTGCAGTTGACCTCAACAGGTTTTAATATATGAAGATGATGCAAAAATCCAGTGGAGCCTTAAAACAAACAGGAGGAAAAGATCGGAGCAGCCTTAAACTAATAAAAGCCAGTTTTCTGGAGGGTTTTTTAACGTGATGCACAGGCTCCTCCTCAACACTATGACCATGCTGCTCTCATAATCTGCACGTGCAGCGAGACTGGCTGCCGCAAAGCAAGAAGCAGACAGCAGTCGAAGCTGCCGCAGACTGGGAGCGCCGAAGGGCATCACTAATTAGAGGCTTAATGATTGGCACTAATGGATCGGTAATTACAGATAGATCAGTCTCGCCTCTCGGTTATGTGAGAGTTGACTGAAGAACAGGACTAAATCTTGTTCCAAAAGGTTGTTTCTACCCTAATGCCCTCGTGCTGTGGGGAATTTTAAATGAGTTTGAAGGACTGAATGAATACATTGTAATCTTGTCGAGGACGAGCAGAGGACAAAAGGGAGAGAAGAATAAATTAGAATGAAAAGGATGACAGTCCAGACACCTTACCCTCAGTACAGGGGAGCAGCAGTCAGCTCTCGCCACAGGAATGAAGGTGTGCATATAATGTTTACCACCCATCCAGCCCTTTATGAATCCTTCTCTCCTGCTGCTGCATCTATACCTCCTACTGTACATCTCTAATCCTTCTCTCATCTCTTCCTTCTCCCTCTCTTACCACAAAAAGCCTCCTGGAACTTCTTGGTGAGCTTCTCGATAACGCTGTAGCTCTCCACATAGTCTACATGGTCATCCAGAGGATCGCTGGCCATCTGCCTCAGAGTGTTCATGTCCACGCGTCCCACACCAATGGCAAAAATCTCAATGCCAGCGTCTCGTGCACGTTGAGCTATATCCTTTACATTGTCCTGGGGACGCCCGTCTGTCACAATAATGGCAACCTGTGACAGTGAGGGTTCAAAATAGATTACAAAGTTACCATTGTGGTTATGGAAGAGGTGAATTGCATGTGCAAACGCATCTAAACGTGTGGCCGACCTTGCCGATGTCAGGAGATTTTGCACGAGCACCTTCAGCTTCACTGAAGGCCACATTCATTGCAAACTGGATGGCCAGGCCAGTCATGGTTCCGGTGGACAGCGGCTCAATTTTGGTCACGGCCTTGATCAGCCCGGCTTTGGTGCGGTGAGTCTTCAGAGACACCTATAGTTCCCACAACAGCGCAGTGAGTGAGATCAAAATGAGAGAAAACAAATCAGAAATGTCTGAAATAATTTTTTTAAACGTTATCCAAACCTCGTTCTTAACACGGCTGGCATAGTTGACAACTCCCACACGAGTGGTGCTGGGTCCAACATTCAGTCCCTCGATGACTTTTGCCAGGAAGACTTTAACTTGCTCAAACTCTGAAGGGCGAACACTGCGACTGCTGTCGATGATGAACACGAGGTCGGTGGGACGGGCTTTGCACAAACCTGCCGCTACACATGGAGAGAAAGGCAACTCGGATGTCATTGTAATCTCATATTCATTTTATAGTTATAAATTATTCCTCATTCCATCATTCCTCATGATGATGGATGGAGATCACGAAAGTCAGAGGAAATGTGGGTGGAGCACGGAGAGAAGGGCTCCTGAGAGGAAAAGGGGAGGGCAGAGGTGATGGAGAGTGGTGAGATGTATATGAGAGGAAGGGCTGGAAACAGGATGCACAGAGGCAGCAAGGGTGGAGCGAGAGAAAGGTGAAAGTACAACGATGGAGAGAGGACACAAAAAGAGCCACTGACCTGCCTTAAGTATTTTCTGAAAGCTTATTGGGTATCACTTACATAAATATATCAATAATTAATCCATCATTGGATTTCACCAAGAAAAGGCGTGAGATGTGGTTACATCTTCACAAAAAACATGGACTTTGACAGATTATTTTGAAAAAGTGTGATGAAATGAAGCTTTGCTACATGATACAGCTGGTGGCCGGTAGGATTTTCAGTGCGAGCATGGGCATTTTGGCATCGTTAAGCAAACTGGAGCCTCCAGCGTCTACTTAATATCACTGATCTCCCTCCTCACCCTTCACCTCTCTCCCTCCCTCCCTCTTCCCCCTTCTTTTTCTGTACACCTCCCCTCAGTCTTTGACATGCAAGAAACAGCAACAGCCACACTCCATCCTAAACAAAGCAATTATCCAAAACGTGCTTATACAACCCAAAGTTGGCAATTCAACCACTAGAAAGAACATCAAAACCCTTTTTTCAGGTGGCAGAAGGTGGAGCAGGTCGTCTACTAATCGGGAGGTTGGCGGTTCGATCCTAGGCTGCTCCAGTCTGCATGCCAAATGTCCTTGGGCACGATACTAACCCCAAGTTGCTCTCCGATGTAGCCATCAGAGTGTGAATGTGTGTGTATGTTAGATAGAAAGCATGTAAAAAAAGAAAAAGTGCTTGTATGAATGGGTGAATGAGGCAAGTTCTATAAAGTGCTCTGAGTGCTCAGGTAGAGTAGAAAAGTGCTATATAAGAACCAGTCCATTTACCTTCTCTCCCAGTCCTTTACTTATCATTCTTAAATGCCATAATATATACAGAAAGTTATTGTCCACAAAGAAAAATGAATGAAAAGCCTATCTTTTTCCTTTTTTTCCCCAAAAATGTATTACAGTACAGCATCTCATCCAGCCTGTTCACACACCACACAAAAAGATTGTAACTACTCAAAAATAAAAAGTTAGGTCCTTCACCTAAAAGGCAAATTGATGATCAGACCAATATTCCTCACCTGTTGAGACCAGACTCCTGCTCACTTTTTAAAGCTGTGTGAGGTTTACCACTCTATCAGTTCAGTTTTTTTGACAATAAAAGGCGAACGGGTGTTAGAAGTAAAGCGTCACACAATCAACTGGAGTTAAGACTCAGGCTTTAGGGGTTAAAGGTCATCACTCTTACCCATGGCAGCAGCTGTGCGAAGGTCTAAGTTTGCTTGGGCTCCTATTAGGCCAAGCAACAGCAGGAACAACGGCTGGATGGGTGTCATGGTGACAAAGGCGGGGGGTCCAAGCGCGGCCGCAGACGGTCCTAGAGTTGGGAAGCAGAAAAGAAAGCGAAGTGGAGCTCCAAGCGATGGGCACGGCCACAAAGTGAGACCAAGCGACTCTGAGCTGCAGGTTATCAATGCACGAGCTTCACACACTCAGCCCACAGACAGCCCCCCTGTAAAGCTGCAGTGTGTGCACGTATGAGTGTGCGTCTGTGGGAAAGAGAAGGAAATACCTGCTCTGGGAGGACCTAAAATGGTGGGCAGGGAAAGACAAACACACCTTGATATGGTTAGGATGGACAGGTAAGTGTGTATATGACGGTGGTAAATTTTTGTTGTGTGTGCGCACCGGTCCCCCAGTAGGTTACAGTACGTGCGTGTCTG
>VVHJ01002957.1:0-12410 GCA_015107715.1 Tylochromis polylepis | reverse complement strand
TAGAAAAAAAAATTAAAAAAAAAAAAAAAAAAAAAAAGACTCCAAGACAAAGAAATGTACACAACAAATCGATGATGCAAGGAAAACTGATCTGAACCAAAATTGAACAATCAGGACACGAGGAAGACTGTGCCAGTGACTGAAGAAGAGGGAAGATCAAAGAAGTTGTAATGACAGGGTGAGAGAGCAGAGTCGGTAAAGAAAAAGACAAGTAAACAGAGCCATTAGTGAGTGTGGAGTGATGGAACGATCCAGGCAGAAAAACAGCTGCAGACATGATTTCTCTGTCTTTCACAGGTAATGAGTTGCACTGATCACAAAACATGATGTGGGTTTCATGTTAATTACACGTAAACTACCAATTAATTGTGATGTGTTAAGTGGATGGACGTGTGAAGTGTGCATGGAAAAAGATAGGAGGCCAATACCTTAGATTTGGTAACCAAAAACGTCTGTTTGCATGGAACACTACTACAGACAGACTGTTTCTATTTTTCTGTGGGCCATGAGGAGGGGGGAAAAAAAAGCGGTGAGAAATAACTGTCTTGATAACAGCAACTGTTTCTGAAGTTAAAGCCTGAAGTTCGAGTCTGTCAGTTGCCTAATAGCGATCATGGGAAATAAGAGTAAGATGCATAAATTTAATGTTAAGAATCTTTTCGCATTAAAAAAAAGGGTCAAATGTTCACCAACAGTTGAATATGCTAAACTAAGCCGTTTAGCACATTTGAGCTTTTTGGTTTTATGCCACTGAGAATCTCATCTCTGCTTTTTGCAGATGATGTGGTTCTGTTGCGTTCATTGGGTGGTGGCCTCCAGCTTGCACTGCAGCGGTTCGCAGAGAGTGTGAAGCGGCGGAAATAAGAATCAGCACCTCCGAGCCTGAAGCCATGGTCCTCAACTGGAAAAGGGAGTTTAAATATCTCAGGGTGTTGTTCATGAGTGAAGGGAGTGTGATACTGACAGACTGATCGGGATACTGTACTGGTCTGTCGCTTTGATGACAGAGCTGAGTGTAAAAGTGAAGATGGTGATTTACCGGTTGATGTACGTCCCTATGATCACCTATGGTTCTGAGCTTTGTGTTGTGACTGAAAGAATGAGATCCTGGTATTTTGCTTTTTTAGTTCAGTCATTAAAGAGGGCCTACTCGTCCACATTGAAAGGACCCAGTAGAGGTGGTTTAGGCATTTGACAAGGATGCCTCCTGGGTGCCTAATGAGAAAGGTGTTCTGGGTATGTCCTACTTAGAGGAGGCCAAGAGGCAAACCCAGGACATCCCAGAGAGATTACGTCTCTTGGTTGGCCTGGGAACACCTCAGTGTTCTCCTGAACAAGCTGGGGATGTGGCTGGGGAGGCATGTCTGGGCTTCTCTGCTTAGGCTGCTGTCCCCATAAACCAGCCCCAGAGCAGAAGTAAGTGGGTGGGTGGATGGATGAATGAATGGATGGATGGATGGAAAAACCAAAGCACTTAGTAGCTACAGAACCAGAAGACTTCCCTGTTGAGCTGGTGGAAACCAAAGTTCAAGTTTAAGGACCAGTACATTTTCAAATTGATATCCATTAAGGCAAAACACATTTCCATAACTATTTCATGAAATTATCTTGCATTTAATTCTGTGTTTACATGGATTCCACAACCCCGCCCCCCCCAAAATCTCCAGGGGAGTAGGGGGGCTGTCATGAGGTAACAGGTGAGGTACACCCTGGAGTTGTCACATAAACATTGCCTATTAAAAAAAAAAAAAAATCTATTAAACTCAAAACACAGGCCACAATCTGATACTGATTTATTTATTCATGTATTTATTATTTTTGTGGACAGAACAGGAAATCATGCGTCCAATATCAGTTGGTTATGCTGGAAGCCCTAAATAACAGAGACTAAGTCAGGGGACTAGCTAATGATTTCCCAGACTTGCTTTATTGTTGTGTTTTATAAAGACAGATGTTAGATGACAAGCTGTTCTTCAATTTAATTATCATAGAGTAAGAAAGCAGGCTTCTCTCCCTCTGAAAATTATAAACAATAAAGACACTGGATGGAAAGGGAATGTGCTCATTGCGATTAAAAACACCCTAAATGAATCTGTTGCTGTGCTGCTATAAACAACTTAGTACTCAACTTTCACTGATCTTAAGCAGTCTTCCCACTCAGAAATCCATCTGACACAAATATGCCACACGGTAAAAACTTTAAGCCCTCAGGATATCTAAAGGGCTTTTTGTTTTGTGACACTGACAAAAAGCTTACAGAGGAACTGTGTAGATTAAACAGCCCAATTAATCTCAGATTCTTCTGCCTTTAAACCTCCGAGACAAGACTTCAAAGCAGACAAACTTGAGGACTTGAGCCACTTGTGGCTTTTCCTTTGTTTCGTTTTGCACTGGGACTATGGAAACAACCTTGTGGGTTTTCACAGGCTTTCCAGTAAAACGACTGAAAAATGATTTTTTTTTTTCCTTTTATGAAATCTCAGGTATGACACTAGGTAACAGGGCATGATCTGTACTTAACTGATAACGTAAATCAGTATCCACCATCATACATGAGTGTTTTTCGTAACTCCTCGTACCAAAACAGAATGATGAAATTAGGAAAACAACAGCAGACTAAGTTATAAATTAACTTAAGTCATGCTGTGATATGATGTAATTAAAGGCTAAGACCAAAAAACAAAAAATTAAAACCAGTACTTTTTTGTTTTTGTGGCATCATTACAGAACTTGACTAAACATGAAAGATCACAAGGGAAATGAAAAGATGACTGCCCCCCACCCACCACCACCATGAGAAAAAATAAGAAAAGAAAACGTGAAAATAATTTCTTTAAGCGGGAAACCATTACGAATATTTATAAGGCTACAATAACAAAGAAAGAGGCTGTCATTTTATTTGTTGTCTTTTGTGATTCACATGGACTAACAAGGAGGAAGTTGGCAAGTAAACAACATGGCAGTACTTTGCTTAGCTGCTTGGGAAAGGGAACCCACACACAGAGAGAAGCACAGACACACATTTTGGCGAGGAGGAACTAAAAGCCAAATGTGAGTCAGAGGACTTACAGCAGTTAAGACACAAGCTGACTCTCAGAGTGTGCGAGAGACAGTGTGGGCATGTGTGCAAAGCTCTACAGACAATAACAAGACCAGTGAAGCAAGCACATGGTCTGGGTCCTAATCCAAGTGTCCTACTGCCACCTATTGACTGAAAAGGGAACTGCTCACCCCTCCCCCCACACAGTCCTCCACAGCAGTTAAACACAGTAACACACGCTGACTTCAGGTGACACAAAGTAAAAAATTAATTAATTAATAAAAAAAACCAGCTTGAGCTGAGGAGGCATGGAGAGAAGATAAAGTGACATAACAGGAAAGAGAAGTGAGAAAAAGAAAAGATTCTTTAAGTTTTAAATAACTTAAAACTCAAATGTGTTTATTTCATGGACTCAAACAACTCTAAAATATAAATAATCTAAAATAATCTGTTTCAAATCTTGCAGTCATATGTGTGATGACAGTTTTACCAAATGCTATCACTATGTTTGCTTAACTGTGTGTTAGTATGTTGATGATACAGAATAGCCTGATATGATGAAAGCCTCATACAACAAGTATAGGTACAGTTGTCAGTGGCACTCATATATAGTATGTGCCAGATTAAATTATAAAGTACATTCTGAATATAAAGCATTTAGTAGTACACAGTAGGATTGCCAAGTGTAATTTTTGCTTTTTGTGTTTCATTTTTTGTCAAAGTATGTTATGGTGAAGCGGAACAGGGAGAAGAGAGGTGTGGACACAAGTTCACAGAGTACAGAGCAGATGGTGTCTGCTGGACTTACACAATCACACATACACACTTGTGCACACAGATACACAACACGCCGGTGACATAATAGCAGCGTGCCAGGTGTGTGGTTGGTGGCCTGCAGTGTGGCATTGACTGCGAGTTTTGTGTGTTTGTGTGTATGTGCCCTCTTTGTGTGAAATGGGCCCCCTATTCACTACTCTCTGCTGCCAGCTTGGCACTAAATCACAGGACAAGATGCTACACAAACACACACACGCACGCACACACACACACACACACACCACCACCCTCTGTTGTATTTTTTGTCCAGACTAGGGAAAGAATTAAAAGAGGTCAAATAAGAATGCAGAGGCAGGAACGCAAGTGAAGGACAACAGCAATTTAGCTGCACTGGAAGAACAAAATGTCACAAAGATGTTTAATATGGTATCACAATAGAGATTTTTTTTTTAAAAAGTAGAAAAGAACCATCCCTCGCTTTCTTCTTTAGTTTCAGTAGCTTTCAACTCGCCTGGAGCGAGCGCACAAACTCCAATACACGCGCAACACACTAACGTGTCCAAGCATAATGAGCAGCGTCGTTTTGTGCACACAAATCATGATCTAATTTGCTCTTCACTATCTTATTCTAATAAACAAAAAATAAATAAATAATCTTCTTTCATGGAATTTCTTTTATCGTTGGGTTTCATTGCAAGAAAAACACTTCCATTTGGGTGTCTTAGTGCTTATGCCACTGACCGTGAAACCGAGCCTGACGGAAACAGGATTACAAATGCCGTTACTGATACTGTTATTAAACTCAGTTATTAATTTTGACATTGATATTTCTTTTAGACACATGAAACATCCATACAGTTGTTATGTGCAGTTACTTATGAAGACGATGTGCTGATGGAATTTGAAAATAAAACTTGTTTGACTCTTTCAACAAGTTTGGGATTACTTGTGAGCTGTGCTCAAATCAGATGTTTGTTTTATCTGTATCACTCCAAACACGTGTTGCCAACAGAGAAGTTGCCTCTGGTGGACAAACTATGCAACATCAACACTCATAACGTGGTTTAAGAGCGTTTCTCTCAGCTCCTCCTTAAGCTGCATACACGCTGGAAGTGATTTGCAACAACATGGCAAACAGAGACCATAGAAAGTTAATCAGCTTCCAGGCAAGCAAATGAAGCAGCTACCAATGAGAGTGAAGGATACTGTTGATGGACATAAAGGAGTAAATGCATTAGAGGGTCACCTAGACAGCCAGAGCCTGGAATATCTGCAAGCGGCAAGCCGTCAGCTTCAAAGTGACACGTGATGAACAAATTGCTTCCATCGTGTGCAGAGATTTACTTTCTTCATTTTCATTAACGACTATTATAAATTCAGATACCAATGCATCTGAAAAAATAACAAATATCGGGCAATACAGATACACAATCAGGCTCTATTAACTACACCAAAATGTTACACAGATTCTTTAATTGACATACTGAGGCTAACTATATTTTTAACGAGGATTAGACCACTTTTCTATCAAATACTTTTGTCATCAACTAACAAATGCAATCACAGAATAGCAGACAAATGTTAAGCATATTATAACTGTTTGTTCCAAAGGAGTTGATCGTTTGTCTTTTATTTGTGAAATCTGGCAAACAAAATCCTGATCTCCATGCAGAGGTAAAGATTTCCAATCAGAACCACAAATCTCCTGAGGTGTCTCACACACTGCTTCATATGTGCACTGAGAAGTGTACAACAATGTCACAGAAGTGCAAAGGAGCTTTTCCTGATTTAGCTGGATTCATTAGTTTCCAATAGTTAAGCTCTCAGCATTTCCCCGTCTGCTGCACAGACCATTACACCGGATCTTTAAAAACTGTATTCCATACAGCTCAAGTTTTCTGCGTCTGTTCTTTAATTTGTGTTTTGCTTCAATTAAACACGCAAATAAATATCAAAACAGACCTCACAACAAATCAAGTCGAGTAACTATTGTTATTAATTCTTCGTGTGTTGGTAAACTGAACCCTGGTGGATGTGTTCATGTGTGATTGCAGTCTTTAATGAGTTTGCTGGCTCCACAACATCCAGAGTATGAGAAACTGTTGCTGGAGCCTGAACGATTACTCAGTAAGAGCACACATGGAGGAACCTCCACATCTCAGTGAAAAATATCAGCAAGCTATTGGCCTGGTAGCGATTCAGAAAATCCATTTTTAGCTTCTCTGAGAGGGCTTTCTCGGTGAATAATGAATGTGAGTGCCTCCACACCGGAAATTTGTGTTAGTGCTTGCATGCTCAGCAGTTTTCCACATGCTCTTTCTAATAGATGACTCTTTGGTGACTCAACTGTGATCAATGCTCTCCTATCAATATTTCAGTCTCTCTGTTTGTTCACCCCCAGTGAGAGTTTTTATTTAATCTTACTACCTCCATCTACTTTATCTCAGTGAGTGGCATGTTTACAATTTACATTACATACCCATCTGTATCTATACACATATATTCATCTGTTTTTGACCTTGCAAGTCTGTTAATTTATAGATTTCTTTTAGTTTCCTGTAACACATTGCACTCACAATTCCGCAGCCTTTGCAAGAAATGTAATGAGCCAAACAGCAGAGCAAAGGTGCAATTCAAACGCACAAAACTTTAACTTGAACACCTGACTTAGATGAACCACTCACCCATAGAGGATCATTCCTGGCAAACTTTGGCAGCCTTGTCTGTCCATGTGTCACATGGCTGCAGCAGCAGAGGTAAACATGAGCTGACACCTGTCACAGATGTTGGAGCTAGCCAACAACCTAGCCCACAAATGTGTCTGTCTATCTGTGGCTATCTGTCATATGTCATCCAGCTGGAACCAAGGAACTAAGCAGTGCCATTTCTGCTAATATCTCTTTCAACACTGATGCCAGGAGTCATGTGCAGATGATATCTAAACATTTGTAGGTATATTTTTCATCGTCTTAATAATTTTTTGTTGTTTTTTGTGGGTGTTATATAGTTCAATACTTTGCTTAGAATTTTACAACCGTTTTTCGAGCCCTTCTAAAATCTGTAAAGCTTTTTCACCACCATACAAGTCCAATATTACATATACATTTTCTGAACCTGAAAGAAAAGAGGCTTTTTTAAAGTATGTATGTTATTGTGAAGCCTCCTGATATTACAAGGAAAAAGTAAAATCCAAATGAATATTTTATTCCGTATTCTACTCAAACACAAAATAGCCCGAGGCATCCAGGCAGCAAACAGAAGTATCAGCCGACTGCCTTTCTAGTCGTTATTGACTCGAGACAGTCCAGAGCCTTTGCTACACTCACACCACAAGCCTTTGTGCTCAGATGTTTTGCTCAGACTAGACTTTTTTGGGGGGGGGTTTCTTTTTTTTTTGTGGCTGTTGGCATCATTTCTGAAATTTGTCCATTATCAGAGTTTAGCGTGAACTGGTTATGTCCCTGAACTGATACACATGGACGAAAAGAACGATAACAAAGATGTCATATGCACAGCTCTGTCATACAGAAGTATGCATGAAAGCCACTAAAGTCAGCAGATAGTCTTTCATGTATAAGCTGATGCGCAAGTACCATGCATATTTATGTAGATTAACATATTAATGCATAATCAGGAGTTGCAGAACTGTTATATGAATGGCATTACTAAATAAGATATTTTAATTCAAGATGCCATTGGCTACTTAAAACTACATTTCCCAGCTTCTCTCTCAATCACTCAAGTATGGAAAGAAGACTCCTCTCTTTTGCTTAGATGGGAAAATGAGATAAAAGTCATGAGAATTCTGGCTTGCCTGTTCAGACTGAGATGACTGAGAGACCTTAACATAACAGTGGACAGAACCAGGACTGGAAAGATCAGATCCCATGCTGTTTGGGCTTGGGATCCGTCGTTGGGATCGGTCTTTCAGAGAAAAAAAAACAAAGGATCATTAGTCAGAAATGAAAGAAGTTATTTCTGGTTGAAAACTTCGGACCTTATAATAAATGAATTAAAGTTGAGACTTTTACTATGCTGCTCAGAATCACTTTAAACGTCTGAAAGAAGGCTGAGAAGTTCTATTTAGTGTATAAACTCTAAATTCCTCCCAAATCACCAAAAGTCATTCGCCATCCAACTTAAATAAACTTCCCTACTTATTTTCATATGAGCACAATGGCTCACATCAGAAAAGGCCTTAAGATCACACTCAAGCCGCAGACTAGAGTGGCGTCACCTTCACCATATATTACAGTGCAATAAAATAATAACCCTATTTTATTCCTTGTTTTTTTTCAAGTGATGCTAACACAAAACCGTCTCTCTGATAGTATCATATTAGATAAACAATGCAGAAACAATTTCATTCCACACACTTTATGCAAGATTCAAGGATATTCAAGACGTTTTAAGGATTTTCCAGCACTGGAACAAGCCCTTTTAGAATTTAGTGCATCAATCATTTGTACGTGGGAGAAAAGCACCAGCTGGTAGTTCTAGAAAAAAGAAAGAAAAAAAGAAATATTGGTGATAGGTTTCATGTCGTGTGTTTTCATTATGCCGACACCAGCTAGAGCCAAAAATTCAAGCTGTGTTGTGATTGCTGAGACGCATGTCACACACTAATGTAGTGTGTCATGTGGGAATGATAGCAGTGTGTCTGTATCTATGAAGCGTCACATCCTGTTTTAGACAAGGCCATTTCAAAAACACCCTACTGACAGACAAAAATGACAAGGCGTCTGCCGCAGTGGGGGTTTGAGGAACGCAACAAAAATAGAGTTCTCTCTCTGCACAGCCCTGGCACCTCACTGTCACACCGACTACTCGTCTCCCATCACACTTCTCAGGGGCAGCCGCCATGTTTACAGGAGAGAATATCTGCAGGTCTCAGAGCTTTAAGCTATAAAACATGTCCTTCATTCTGTAGAATCACTGTTAAATGAGACTGTAAACTTTTGAGAAAAATAAAAGACAAAAAAAAATGATATGATACTTCATCTAACACATGCAATAAAGTTCACTATAAATACAGAAGACCAGACTACTCGCAATTTTAACTACTTTTGTCCTCTCCAACAAGTGCAACTCTCAGAGCGTAAACCTCTGCCAAGGTAGCTCACTCTCTGGACAGTATTTACTTTTAGGGGAATAGTATTGTATTTGCCATATATTCATTTTGTTTTCTTTGTTCTTCTTAAACATACTTTCAAAAAGTTCGTAGTGCAGTAAAAACAAGACTTATTTGCCCAGTTTTGAGTACAATTATTTATTTGGTATTTATAGTACATGTGTAGAATTCAATATATTTTTTAGTAAAAAAAATAATTTCAATGTTTAGTAATAAATATCAAGTCAAAAAAGTTTTTGATCTCAAGTTTATTTCTAAAAAACAAACAAACAAACAAAAAAACACTTACTAAGAAGCATTGTACTTGATTCAAATTGTATGTACTCAAACAGTTATAACCTGTTACTGTCATATACATAGTCATGGAAAAATTAATCAGCTATACTCAAAAAAAAATCCCATGCCAACATGTTCTTACCAACCTATTGTCATTTTAAATAACGCTATATAGCATTACTATCACTTCGACTTTCAGATCAATCTATTGAAAGAGAGGTCAGAGGTCAAAGGTGACACATTTTAAATATTTATATGGTACTCTCTTTATGATGAGAACACACACCACACTCATAGAATCATAGTTTCTAAGTTTTAAGGCTTATTGTCAATTTCTGATCAATAAATCATTAAGTTGACCTTGAAGACCTTGGCAGATGTAAGCCAAATTTGAACAGAATGCTAATTTGACCCCACTCTACACCCCTACAAATTTAATCACAATTCCTTCAAAAACTTTCGAGCAGTTGTGTTTACAGACAGAATGACTTTTGACAAAAAAATAATTGGGACATGTGGGCGAAACGCAGTTGTAGAAAATGGGGGGTTAAAAACAGATCCAAAGATGTGTTTGTCAAGAATTGTTCTGTACACAGTGCTCAAGTCGGTCTGAAAATGTCCTTGTGTCAGTACGCCCCACATCCTAAATGGCTTGAATCATACGTCTGTTTATGTCCATATAAACGTACCCCTGGCAAGAACATTCTAGAGGACTCCAGCCGTCTCCATCAAGACGTGTAGTGTTTTTTGGGTTTCTTGTTTTGGGTTATTTTGGTGGTGGTGGGGAGGGAGGGTGTCCACACACTGGATCAGTTCAAACTACATGCTGACTGTCAGTTTTTAATCTGCCCTTTACTGTCTATGGCTAGTGCCTGTGACTTCTCATTCAAACTTCAGTACTAGTACTATCCAGTGCTCACATGTAACTACTAAGCCCCAGATGCGTTTAACCAGTGGCAGTACCTTTAATTTTACAAACCACATCCCTGCATCCTCTGTGCTGACAAAAACAGAGAACGGCAGCAATATTTTATCCAAGTTTAAAGCTGAAACTGAACGCTGAGGTTAAACAGCTGAGTGTTCACAGTAAGTAGGATTTGACTGACATCTCCAGAAGAATATACACCCATGCTTTCCCACTGACACGCAGACCAACCCACTCAGCTCCCCAGCACGTGTTTGTCACACACAATACTACACACATGAACCCCTCCTCTCCCCAACCCATACACTCTCTCAAACACACACATACACACACCCCTGTCATTTCCCGTGACATCCCCAGCCTCCATTACCTGCATGCATTAACAAACCTCTCTGATGTTAAAAATTATAATTCATACATTTGAATAATTCAGATTACTTTAAAAGCTGTGCACTCACACTCGCTCTCTTTTCCCAGCTTGAATGAAAAGTGTTTACCTCAAATCGCATTCGAATAAATCCTATAAGTCCTTTTAAAATTCCTTAGATAAACCAATCAAATACCCCCAGCGCTGGGCTGACTGGCCAATCAAAATTAGCATTCGTAGAAGCGGCCTAGTTTTATTTAAAATCCATCAAATAGCAAATCAAATTGCAGCATCTATTTGTGAGGTTCAGTTTGTTAGAGTTAGAAAAAAAAGGTGACTAATAACGTGAGAGTGAGAGAAAAAGGGGCCCTGCTGCACCACCGTAATGTCATTCTAAACTTAACAAAAATAAATGGAGTCAACATCAAACATTCATACGCCAATGAGAAATATATTGAATCTGGCACAGGAAGTATACATCCAGTGACCAAATTATTTTTGACATGAAACCAGATGTGTGTGCGTGCGTGCGTGTGATTTAAAAACAGTCAACAAGAAACAGGTTAGCAAATAGCATGTTCCTTTTAGATTAGGCGTAAGGTGTGGATGGTGAGACCCCACGTCTTTTCTCATCTCACTGTCCATGTCGGTTACTGTTAATTCCAGCTATCTATAAATCATAACCTTCTGCTTCCTTTTTCTGTGTTTTGAAAACAATAACTGTCTCTGACACTCATATTTCCTGTGCTGTAACGGACTGTTCCCCACCCTACACTCAACACACATGCAGACAGTTCCCATAACTTCAGAGGACATCACTCTGACTTGGATTAATGTCACAGACTTGTGCCAATCCCATGGTTCTCAAATTGTGGGGTGGGCCCCCTTTGGTTCCTAGCTGGCATAGAGCCAGCACAGGGGATGTGTGAACAATGGGTATTTTTACTCCGTACGTTTATACCTGCAGCGTTGTAGTGGTGCAGTGTGGTGTGCTTTCATTTGGGGGACGGTGACAAAAATATTGGAAGTATCCGGTAGTGTGGGTAACTCTCGTTGCTGTTTGTGCTATTTGCTGGTCATTATGTGCAGCCATCGCAACGTGTCACACAACACCAAGTGTTTAAAAAAAATTTTAAAAAAGAAGCAAATAACCTCAACTGTATCCCCTGTTTGAGCTTCTCACACATGCTGTTTTAATCTTCTGTTGAGGGGGTGGGGGTATTTTGTACTTCTCCCTCTTCATAGTGAACTAAAACACACACTTTTTTAAGCAATCAGTAATCTGTCTATATATGGGATTATTACTCTCAGTCTACATGTTGCTGGCTTCTTGGCAGAGTGTACAGTAGTGTGCCTGCATATAAATTGAATTCCTGCAATTTCCTTCTTGGACAGATTCAACTTGGAATGAGCGATGTTCATGACACATACACAAGCCTATTAATGTTATCCATTGTAGTGCATGAGGTCCTGGTAATTAGGTCTGAAAGATGTACATACTGATTAATGTATTTACTGTTGGTAGTTAGCAATGAAGGCTAAACCCTTTTTTTAATTTTTTAGATCTATGCATGTGTCTGAGTATACCCTGTTTTTCTAACTTCTCTCCAACAAATGTAACAGGCGAGTGCATTTCTTCCTCCTGATTTCACCCAAATCATACCAACATAATCATAAAAACATACAAATACACACCAAGGTTCAAGCAGCTGGTGAGTTTGTCCTTGACTGCCCACCCTGTGGCAGTGGCATGGATGCAGCCGTTTTAAAGGGTTCAGGATGGGATTTTAAAAGCCGTGTCCTTGTCAAGGGTGGACTCTTGTTTTGGTTGTTTGTTTTTGGTTTTTTTTTTTTTTTTTTTTTTGGGGGGTGGGGGGGGGGGGGTTTTTTATGT
>VVHJ01002956.1:0-12732 GCA_015107715.1 Tylochromis polylepis | reverse complement strand
AAATTTTTTTTTTCAATAAAAAAAAAAAGAAAAAAATAAAAAAAAAAATATATATATAATATATATATATATATATATATATATATATATATATATATATATATATATATATATATATATATATATATGTGTGTGTGTGTGTGTGTGGTTTAATGACTCAAAGAAAACTCTTTCTTTCTTTTGTTTTGTATAATATTAACTTTACATGTCAAAGGTCTTGTTTATTAGCAACGGGCTATTAAGGTCAAAGGTATGACACATAATCAAGTATAGTGATCACCTCTGTATTGGAAGCAAGAAATTACAACTAGTATACTGATGCAGTATCTTGGATAAATGATAAGATTAAACCTGCTACATACAGATTTTTAGGAGTGCACATGTGGAATGGATCTGTAGTCATAGTAAATGGCAGGAACAAAAAACAGATTTACAGTTTTAAAGTAAAAAAATTCAAATATATTCCTCTTGTATCAAATAGTGCAGGCTCAAATGCTGCAGTTCTGCACTGAATATGGTTAATGTGGTTAAGCTGTGACCAACAGCTTTGGCAAACAGATTCAGGATGAAGTGGATATTAACCATTCAAAATTGTTGTATAAAGCGTTTTGAGTGCTCCAGTAGAGTAGAGAAGCGCTCTATAAGATTGAGTCCATTTACCATTTAACTATTCACTGTCACACGGTTAGGATATTACCTTGGAAAAAAGATTATGAGCTTTAAACAGCCACATCAGCAATCAGATAGATGACAAGATAAGAGGATGTGTGGTTTAAAAGGAACGGCAGAGTTTGAGAAGGGCACTCCTTGCTGCAGAGTCCTCCAACTCACTCTCACCACCACCATGACTTTCAGCGGCACCTGGAAAGTTAATCGAAGCGAGAACTATGACAAATTCATGGAAAAAATGGGTGAGTGCTGGGGCTGTCTTGATAAGTGGCTTCTGACTCTTCAATTTTCTTCTTAAATTAAAACAGGTGTATTAATGTCTGAATGTTATCGTTGCACCAAACTGATAGTCATGCACATTTTTTTGTGACTGCATTATAAGTGATTAGCCTTTAGACAGGTAAAAGTTCCTGTCATTGCTCAATCTATTGTGAGCTTATTGTGTCTATCCACAGGAATTAACATGGTGAAGAGGAAGCTGGCTGCTCACGACAACCTCAAGATTACCATCACGCAGGAGGGAGATAAGTTTAATGTCAAGGAGAGCAGCACTTTCCGCAGCATCGAAATTGACTTTACCCTCGGAGTCACCTTTGAGTATGCTCTTGCAGATGGAACAGAACTAACAGTAAGTTAAAGTGGCTCCTAGTTTCACTCACTTTAGACTTTCAACTTTTGAGCTTTAAAGATAGTCCCTGTTAGCTAAGACAAAAATCCATACATCAAGCCTGGACTTTGCCCAGTACTTTGTTCACTACCACCACCAAGTCAGCCTTTAGACCTCTGCACAATATCCCCTCCCTGCTCTCTATTTCATTAATTTCATCATTGTTGATTTCAACTCTCAGGGTGCATGGACCTTGGAGGGAGACATGTTGAGGGGAATTTTCAAGAGAAAGGACAACGGAAATGACCTGACGACAACCAGAATTGTTCAAGGAGATGAACTCATACAGGCAAGGCAGAATTCCTACAAATGCATTAAAAAAGAGAGATTATACATTCAGAAATATAAATATTTATCCCGACATAGAAACTATGAAGCTAAATAACAACTGTATTTGATTAATCTTTCTCCAACAGAGCTACAGCTACGAAGGCGTGGATGCAAAGAGGATTTTCAAGAGGAGTTAAAAATTCATCTAAAGAACCGAAGTGAAATATTTTCAGGGTTGCATACAGTTTTGTGCCAAGTCATCAACAACATGTAATTCATCATATTTTGATAGCTGCATTAATAAAGTCACAACTGCCTATTAATTTGTGTGTTTGTTTCCCCTGTTTTTCATCTGTCCAAATGATATTCTGTGGAAGCTCGTGCAAAGTTGAACACACACACACACACACACACACACACACACGGTCAAAGTGGCTAATTTAGTAGTGATACAATAATTGAAACTTTATTCAACAATGAATAAAAATAAATATATATTATCTACAAAAATATAAAGTGTAGACAGGTTTCACATGTTTCTTTAAACATCTCATGAAGCATTTGCTGAAATGTCAATAAATCAACTCAGCATACCAAATGCACAGGACCAAAACCAAACAGACGGCAGGATTCAGAGAGGTATCCCGAGCCTACTTATCAGGCCTCATCATCTTATAACTTCTTATAACTGATGAGATCAGTGACATGATGCAGAAACCTTTCTTTTGTTTTGTGGTTTTACAGCGTAATTAGGTTGCTCCACTGTACGGGTAGCCCGAAATAGAACATACAGTTTGATGCAATGCCAACTGTGACATTAAGTGACACAGGGGAAAACCAGCTCTCGTCAAGCAGACTTCGAGAGCAAATTCTAACTTTAACCGAAGACTACAGACTGTGGATGCAAGACATAATTGTATTTGCACAATTGCAGCAAATACTGTTAGTTTAGCAGTGGGAACAGTTTTTGAACTGCTGAGTTTGCTGCCTGCAGCTGTGACTGTTGCATCGAAGTCTGAAGGAGCCATTAAGAACCCCAGTCCAACCTATAAATAACATTTTCACATACAGGAGTGTCAAATACATCACTGGTAGCATTGCCTGCTCGAAAGTTTTATCGCAACTTATTCTCTACATGTGGTTCACTCACAAAGAACAAAACAACAACAGCAAAAAAACTGAATTCACTGGAAGCGTCAAGGCACTGTTGATACAACTGAAGACACAAAGTTCAGAATGTAAAATTAAACTTGTGTGGAAACGAGAAGAGTTTTTCTTAAGATGAAGGAAAAAAAATAACAGGTCAACGCAGGAAATAAAAGACATAATCATTATGAAGAAAAAACACTTTACAGGTAAATCAACATTAAGGTAATCTGGTTATTATTCTTGGACTGAGCTTCAGTTTATCGGTAATTTAGTTATTTACTTACTTTTTCCATTAAATATATAGGAAGTCTTCAAAATAGCAGGGATTTCTAATTACTACAGCACAATCAAGTTGTTTAAAGGCAGTCTAGTGTATATCATTGTGTACTGTATCAGTGAGAGATAGACTGGACTGCCTGTGAAGTCCAAGTCTTGTTTTTCTTATATTTAAACAGTTTAAGTTTAACCATGACAAATACAAGTAGAAACACACAAGAATTGAAATGACCAACACAAATTTCAAATGTCAGTCGGTTCAAACACGGCACATATACACAGCTAAATGTGTTCAGTGGGAGGAGTAAATACCTGGACAAAGGTTGCTGTGATAAAAATGTAAGGTGAAAAAAAAAATGTGTATATGGTGTGATGGTTATAAAGAGACTTGGCAATCTAGTGAGTTGAAAAAAATATATATATTGAGATTTGAAAAATGTGCATATAAAAAAAAGGGATCTAAAAACACCAAAACCTGCTCTTAAAGTAAATTTTTTTTTTTTTAAGTGAATGCATAGTATGTCTTGGACAGTTTGTTTTCCAGCACATTGTTTGCATCATCCATTTAGATTCAAAAACGTATGCATAACATAATATTATGTATTCTAGTGTGAGCAAGAGAACAACATTCAAGTGTTTAAAAGTGCTATTTGATGACTTTGCTTTATTACAATTATATAAATTAAACAGAATGTTATGTTTGCTGGAGTCAGTCCAGGATTATCATGCTCATGCTTACGCTGTACAAACAGCTAGTATGACTCTGTAAAGGCCACATGCAGGTTTCGGAACATTAGTCTTATTATGAACAAGGATACTTGTGTGTTATGTTAAGTAGTATGGTCAGTAGTTATGTCAGTTATATCAGTTACATTGGCATTATTATGAAAATACCTGGAAATACAGACCTGCATTTAAATCTGCCTATTTTAAGAGGAAGACTGGAAAAAAATGGTTTTGACATCACTGTGAATTACAATGAAAGGTTACAAGAATCAGCACTGAAGACAAGAAAACACAAAAAGGTTGCATGACTGTGTATGGTGGTTACTAAATGGCCTGAAGGCTGCCCTGTAGACTGAATGACATTGCCAATAAAACCAACCAATAAACCAAGTTACACATTTTTTTCAAGGATGACATAAAATTGACCTTTACTGTTTTTTTTCTCAAGTAAATGACCAATCGATCATCTTTTCCAATACACTTTCTTTTTTTTTTAACAGCAAAGGACTGACTGGTACGGGGCAGCCCACGGTCATTCATTAACAGAATAATGTTGTAAAATAACTGCTAACTGATAACACTTAGAACACTTCAGTAAATAAATAAGAGTCACTGTTACAGTGTCTGTCCTCTGGTGACATAAAGCCTCCAAAATGTGCATAAAACTCGTAAGGTGCCCAGAAATTCATGAATAACTTTTCCAATCTTACTCCTTTGACAGGTGTAATTAGATTAACTGCCTTTAACCTGCTGTTGATGAGGCCAACCTTTGATTTTATTGTGTTGTGTAGAATGACATCATAATCTGATAATGTATCTTTAGCATATCTTTTCATGCTCTCATTTGTGATCACACTCCATTCTTTCAGGTTTGTAAAATTACTGTACAGACCACAGCACATCATCTGTGATTCACCTTAATCTCTTATGCCTTAACCTAAATATATTTGTATAGTTTAATTTCTGCAGCACTAGTGCACAAATAAAATATGTGCACTAAAATACAAATATTTTAAAACCGACATACGGAGATAAAAAGAATTATTTAACCTAAAAAAAACTTCTTAGTGCAAACTGAAAACAGGGTTTGGTTAAAACTAAATCTTCGTGCAGCAACACTACGAAACAAAGGAAGATACACAAGATAGTTGATAATCCGTCAAGTCATACACAACAGCATTTAGAAATAGGTTTTATTTATGTGACAAGCTTGCATAAATAAGTTCCCCTCGGTTTGGAGATGTCGTGGCTTCCTGACATATTTCCATTCTGTAAACTCTTTGGCATCCAGTTAATACTGCCCATCCGTGTAAACAAAACTTACCAAGTTACACTCATAAAAAACCACGTTCATCCAGTCCTTTGGCTGTCACTGGGTTCCATTTTGCAGTGGGTTTATTGCTATTATGGCCTGTGAAGGAAAAAAAAAAAGAGTTTCCTTTAAAAAAAAAAAAACTTGTTTTAATGACAGTCATCTGTCACTGAGACACCAACAAAGAAAACAATATGATATTGTCATTTTGTCCTTTCCAGTGACTTACTGGTTTTGTTTGGAGGCTTACTTGTTTCCGGTCTGGCTTTTGGCACATCTTGTGAATGTGTATCACTGTTATCTCTCCGCTCACTCGCAACCGCTGTCCGTGGCACCGTGGCAGAGAGCACAAGAGGCCTCTGGTTGTGGTACTTGAGGCGGTATGTTTCTGTCATGCAGTTATCCACATTGAAGTATGTTGTCAGAGAAACCTCTTGAGCAGGCACTGCCTGTTCCATCCTGCATCCAGCTGCTCTTTCCTCGCTTTCACAC
The DNA here is from genome assembly GCA_015107715.1 of Tylochromis polylepis. NCBI lineage: Eukaryota > Metazoa > Chordata > Actinopteri > Cichliformes > Cichlidae > Tylochromis > Tylochromis polylepis. The sequence goes on along the minus strand of VVHJ01002956.1, from coordinate 7,171 downwards.
GATGATGGGGTACTCCTTTCTGGGTCAGACCCCGACTTGGAGCTTGCATCTGAGAAGGTTCGGAGACCCGACATGTCGGGCTTTCTGTGAGGACTGACGTAAGATGTGGACGAAAGACGAGGACTTGTTGGAAAAGATTCTTGTAGCATCCTGGGACGAAACACTGGGTGGCCTGTTTCTCCTTGGTGAGGAGTCCGTTGGCTGGGTCGAAGGTGAGGCAACCCTGTTGTACCATGGTGACGCTGGCTGTTCAGTTGAAGAGGTTCTGCAGTCACATTGCTGGGAGGGTGGTATGGCAGGATTATATGGGGACACTGAGAATCAGAGGCTGTGGCCTCGCTGTTACTGGAGAGGTAAGTGCTTTCTCTGTCCTCTGGCTCAGAGAGAGCGAGATCATCGGAGCTGTTCCATTCTGAGCTGCTGGTTTTTGTAATGTGCCTCAGGTTTGTACTTTCTCCAGTGTGACCTCTACAGTTTGCCATCTCCTGCTCCTCACTCTGCCTGCTGTCCGAGCCAGACGAGTTCCTCTCTGAAGATCCTGCTTTTCTGGAGGTACTAGACGTGTACTTTGATTTCCGTCTACAGAAAAAGAGAAAATTAATTAAGATGGAAAAACTTAAAATTCATCTATATTGTCTTAAAGCATGATTGCTATGTTATATTTCAGTGTAATAACATGGATTTATGCAAAACAACGCACATCGGGGTGCAAACTGAAGCAGTGCAAGTTTCCAACAACTTTTCAAACATCCGAGATCTACAACTCGCTGCCTGGCCTAATCACCGTGCTCCAAACTATTTTGACATGTCACATGTATTTTTTTTTAAAGATATATTACACAACTGTACTTTTTCATCTCAGGTATCGCTGATTTTCACTCAATAAAATGTCCAGGAAGCTCAGCATCTGGTCTGGTTTGCTTTTTTTGTCAGCTGAATTTTGGGGAGGAGAAACTACAGCAGTGCTGCAAAATAATCTCTTCCAGTAGTTATGCACACATCTATTTTTGATGTGGAGGGCACTGATTGCAGGAACATGACAAGTTTCCAGAGGTACATTGTGTTTTAGAATCACAGTGCTGACTTTCTGGCTCCATCCTTTAGGTCTCCTCTTCCATTTCATTTAGCTCTCTGTCTGTGTTCCCACTTCAGACTAATTATGTGATTTATGATTTGTCCAATATGACTCATTACACACTATAACCACAGTGCAAGTCAGCTTTATACATACGTGTGGATTAAGTCCATCAACTTGAATTAAATCAAAGTAACCCTTTATTTTATTTTTTTTTAAACTGAAGCCATTTTTATGTAATTCAAAAGAAACAACAAGAAACTACCTTGAACATGGACTGCTCTTTTGATGTGAATGTGAAGCTTGCTCATGGTTCTTTCCCTGAGGTTTGGGTTGATGTTTGCCTATAAAACAAAAGAAAAAATAGGATCAAAACAAAGCAGTACACTGAATAAAACAGGAAAGATCCAACAAAGATAAATCCATCTTTTTATAATGTTGAAATCATTTAAGGATGATACTTTTTAAAAGAAAATATTACACAAGAAGAGCTATACAAATATTAAGACATGGAAAATCACAGGCTACTAAGACACAATGAGAGGAAGTACCAGAACAAACAAAGAAAAAAACCCAACAAATTTATGTACTGAAACTGCACACAATCATGCACTGTTGCATACATTAAAAAGCAAAGCTAATCAAAAGTCTAAACTAAGAAGGCAGCGGGGAGAAAATCATTTGTCTGACTCCAAGACTGTTGTCCTCTCAGGACACAAGGTGGCAGCAGTGGCGAGTTAATCTCACAAGACTCTCTCACAGCTGGATGAATCAGTCAGCAAGCTCCCTCCATGCACCAGCGCAGCAAGAGGCAGTGTAGTGCTGAATTCCTTCCCTTTAAAAATAGATGTGTTATTTTTTTCTTCGCTGTTGCCCTGGAGAGGTCCATGCAAGGATAAAAGCTTTAGCTGTTGGTTGGAAATACTGGCTCTGGATGCACATAGCCTCGATTAAGTATCTAGTGCAGCACACTCTAAGTACAGCATGCAACAGAAATATTTATGACAATGCCAGCAGCCACGTCCAGCTGTGCTATCTGAATGAGCTTTGTGGGATTATCGTCAGATTAATGCCTGTGCACGGCTGACTGGGTGAAGAGGTTAAATAAGCCAGTCCAAACTCAGAAATCAACGTAGCCCATACAAGACGAGTTGAAGAAAGAAAGAAAGAAAGAAAGAAAGAAAGAAAGAAAGAAAGTTCTTTACACACAGCTCTAATTTAAGTTTCTTTTTTCCTTGTAAATCTTTTCATGTTAGTATTGCAAATATGTTAAAACATATAACTGAGGCCAAAGGTCTGTTTCAAATGTCACATCATGTTACTTTTATTGTTTTCCATGTTATCCTTTTTTGCTTTTTTTTGGCCAAATCTACATTTAAAATATCCACATCATGTTTTTAAAGCAGATATGACTTTGTTTTGGGGGGGATAATTACATCCGTCCACAACGTATGTTTCTATGCATACCTGTTATATAAAGTGGACTTGTTACATAGATTAAGGCTGTTACATACAAGTACACACATGTTAACATATTACCAAGAACTGAAAATTACTAATAGCAGGTTACAATTACGCACTGTGCTGTGGTTACTTCACACACTGCATTTATTACCAGCTAATTCTTTTACTGTGCCAGGAAAACCTGAGGAAGGCTTTAAAATCACGGAACTTACCATTGTGTGGAGGTGAGGACATTATACTAGATTTTGCATCGCCTCCTTTTTGGTGCTGCTGGCTGAAAATAAAAGACAGCAACTGAGTGTGTTTCCAAGTGCAATACAGAGCCAGCATAAAAATTAACAAAACTGAAGCAACAAACTTTTATTCTTTTTCAGGCAAACAATGCACATCAATCCAAAACATACCAGTAGTACGGCAGAACCAAAGGCATATTCAAGGTCTACTGAGACTCTAATGCTCCAAAAAGGTCATTTTAGGACTAGAATGACTGTGACTTTAGATGGAACTGACTGTAGAATTGTTGTTTTGAATCTTGTATAGTTGACCCAATATATTGTCAAGCCTGTAAAAACATATGATTGTTTTCAATTCTTACATTACATTCTAACTTTCATGTAGTTTTCTAGCTGTGCCATGTATTTTTCTACAAAATGAAAAAAAAGGTGTATAAAAAGGCTGAAAACACTTAAAAAATTAGTAGTCCATGGTACCCCTTCCTTTAAAGTTAAGCGCTTTTATTTTCAGCAGACTTAGGGTCGACCCGTTGATGACCGATCTCTGTAGCTACAAGGATAGGTAGTCACCTCTGCTACTGTTGGATCTGTGGATCACTGCACATTTAGGATGCACCGATTGGGAAATTTTGGACTTTAAAAAAAAAAAATTTTACACCTAAGGTAAATAACCAACCACTGAAAATATCTATCTTTATTACCAAGTTAAAACTGATTATTAATAGCTACATTCCTTCAGACCGTTATAAAAATAATGCTTTGATGAGTCCCATCATCAATCCCATTCATGATATTTCAAGGATACCTTTGTAAGATGATACTGACTAAATGCGGTACTCAATAGGCTGTAAAAAAATTGCAACTTTTATTTAAAAAATTATTATTATTCCTAAAGATGTTTATTATATTATGAAACCTCCCTAAAATGTACCTGCGTGTATCTGTACTCTCAGTTTATAAACCATACTCACCGTTTTTTAAACCATGGGCAAAGACTTGCAAACTGTAAATCGAACAATTATGGAGAAATTTATACTAGATTTTGCATCGCAACATTTTTTTACTCAATATAATTACATGATACAAGTATTTTAATAGTTTACTTTTACTTGTGAGAGGCATGTTAATATTTTAATATCTCCATGTACAGACTGCAAATTTAGAGAGCATCATTTATACACTGATTTACGCATGCATTTTGTTTATAACTTTAAACTAAAGTCCTTTTTAACCATACAAGTTTGGGTTGAATGTGACCTTTAAACAATCAATATTTATGTAAAATAAAGTCATTAACTGATGAGTTTATTTTATTTGATGACTTGATGACTAAATTTGGAACCTTGGTGAACACAAACAAATTTAGGATCGAATTCTCACAGTGTGACTGCTTCTCTAACCTACACACACAAAACAACCAATCAAAACATATTGACAACAAAACATATTGTCATTTTTGAACAAGATTTGGAAAATACAAAGACACTAAGTATGTTTTAATAATGAAAACCACTCAAAGATGGCTTTCAGAGATTAATAATTGCTTGTTAAAAACACAGCCAAAATTGTTTTCTAGCTTCCAGGTTTGCTTACGTATTGTACATATGTACATTACTGTGTCTGCTGTTGGCCTCCTCCACACATTCACCCTTTAAACTGTACATCAGAATAGAGTATTAAAATAAACTTCCCTTTTTAGATTCTGGGAAACTTTTATAAATATAAAATGTCCAAGAATAAAAAAAATAATGGAAAATGTCCTGTGTCCTGTCAAAGGTTTTTAAGGTGTCTCTTTTATAATTATGGGACTCACTGTGGATCCAAATGGATTCAGCTAGACCTACTCCAGCTGGACTTTGTCCAGGTACACTGCAGTGAGCGGCATCCATCTCAGTCTATGGAGAAAAAGCTTTTTTGTCCACAACACAAAACGTGACTAGTGGACAAGTGGAAAAATTTAGCAAGTGGCGGAATATATCCAGCTCTCTTAAAATAACCATAGAGGCAAAAGGAAAAAAACAGTGTGCGTGACTATGAAACAAAAATGTGCAGAGCAGCATTTTCAAAAGATATAAGCTGAAAAGATGGACGACACAAGTTTGTTTGGTTTTTTTCTGTTTACATTGTAACGCTAATTCATCATACACTCATCAGTCTTACACGCTTGACAAAGGCACCTCAGAAAGGGTTTCATCTGTGCAGAGTGTGTTTTTCACAACAGTTAACAAATAGAAATGTTAGTTATTGTCATTGAGAAAGGACTTAACATATTCAAGTATCTATTAATTAAGGTTTTATCAATAGTGAATTAATGCCATGGTAACGAGCTATATGTCATTACCAGTCCAGTTTTAAGTGATGACAAAGCCTCATCACACATTATAAATCTCAGGATGACAAACTGATGTGATCCAGAAATACATGAAAAGGATGGGTGTTGAAGACAGACAGCGAGCACTTGTACATAAATCTCTTTACATAGCAACGATTGACTTTAGATAAAGTTTTAATTGCATTTGCATTTCATGTGTTACTGACATTGTCCAAAATTCTAACGCTACTTACTTCTGTATATTTATGTTTTTCAGGTCAAATCAGGAAACTAGAGGAGACAGCTACCAAACACCAAGTCATCTCCACAGGCCTGAGCTGCTACTACTCAAAGCACATCAGCTTTCATACTTGAAATTCAAGAAATCGTCTTATTAGATTCACACATAGTACACATTTCGCAGTGCAGGATGAGTCATAAACTTCGTTTTCCAGGAAAAGACCGGCCTTAAAAACATTTACAAAAATACCTTTTGTCATTGCTCATATAGGCTTATTGGTGCTGTCAGAAAACGATATCTGAAAATGTGATTTCATGGGGAGATTATACGCAATTGTGTTCTGGGCCATCAAAATGTCCTTTTTATCACATGTACTATTTTTAATGAGCAAATACATAACAAAGGATTCACTTAAATCTTACTCTGTTTCTAGAGATCTTTTGATGTTGCCTGATAAATAAATTACTTATCTACACAGCACCCTGGTGATTTGCTGCAGGTAAAATTAAAATGGCATTATCCATCTGTCATAGTCATCAGCTGATTCTTACCTTTGCAGCTGTACCTCCGGTGTTGATCTCTGGTCTTTAACAGCAAAGCCATCGACCCCAGGAGAATCAGGATTGGTGGAGCCACTGCTGAGTCTATCACTGCTCTCATAGCCAGACTCTGTCCTTTGAATGGTCCAGGTATCACTACGCAGAAGAGTCTTTGGGCCCCCTTTTAGTTTGCTGCCCCTCTGGTAGTTTGCTCTGCTTTCTGACTCTACAGAGCTGTGGCTCTCAGTCTCAAGCCGCTGCTCGTCCTCATAAATTGTCATTAAACATTTCTGTTTCCGATCCTCTCTGGTTCGGACATATTCCCGCTCACGATCTTGGCTTTGTTCTGGGTGTACCCTGTCGTGTGATGGAGGCTTACTGCACCGTGGGCTGTCATGTTGCTGCTGACGCCGCTGCTCTAGTTCATTCAATACCATGTCCACATTTAACACCTCCCGAATAGGTCTCCAAGTAGACTTAGATTTATTGCGACTTCCTCCACTCCCACCTTTTTCCCATTGTTCATGGGTGCCATCCTGGTCATTGTGACCTGGGGAACTATTAGTTTTTCGGCTATGTCCACCACTCTGTGCACCAAAGGACTGTCCATGTGGCTCCTGAGATACTCTGCTTGAATGGTTTGATGGTTTCTCATTACGTGGATAGCTTTTTGATTTTTCCACAGGAGGACCTGGACCATTCTCTGGTGGAGATGTAGATCTTGCATGCGTCATATCTAAGAACAGTGAACACAGATTATTTGCAGAATATCGTGTGCAGAGCCCATGTAGTCTGCAAATTTGTCTTTGTCCTCCCAGATTTACACTGTTACCCTCATAACTAGAGAACATGTGGTCTAAGGAGCTTGGAAAGAAAAGCGTCTGGACTTCTCTAAGTTTCTTGAAGACGTTTCACCTCTCATCCGAGAAGCTTCTTCAGTTCTAAGAGCAAATGGTGGAGAGTCCCAGATTTAAAGCCTTATGGGAGTGTCTCCCAAGAGGGTCATGGACCCCCTGTGGATCCTCTACCTAATCACACGAGCCCAGGTGTGATCCAGGTGGTGATCCTCTACCTAATCAAATTAGGTAGTGATTAGGTAGAGGATCCACAGGGGGTCCATGACCCTCTTGGGAGAGACACTCCCACAAAGCTTTAAATCTGGGACTCTCCACCATTTGCTCTTAGAACTGAAGAAGCTTCTCGGATGAGAGGTGAAACGTCTTCAAGAAACTTAGAGAAGTCCAGACGCTTTTCTTTCCAAGCTCCTTAGACTACTATGACCTGGATGACTGAGAACCTTCACAGACA
>VVHJ01002954.1:32047-42504 GCA_015107715.1 Tylochromis polylepis | reverse complement strand
ATGCCAAGGCCCCCCTCTCCCCACGTCCCCACGTCCCCGACTGCTACACCGATATTTATCGATAAGAAAGCGGTCGATAGCGGGCACAGAAACGACCCCACATCCACCCGAACAAACACCGAGTACAAAAACCAGACGACTGAGAAATGCAAGCCCGTGCTGCATCCACAAACTCCCTCATATCGCCGCTTCTCCCCCTCCTTCCTTTGTACACTACGCCCTGAAACGGTTTCCCCATCACAGACACCTGTTCCCCCGGCTCCGGCTCACCTTCTGGTCTCCCATCTTGCAGTCAGGTGCACCGGCGGGGTCGCAGCTGCACACACCGCCGGTATGTCTCCTCCGTCCCCCGGGGTTTGGTGTATTAGCACGGCGGAGCTGGTACTGATGCTGCCGGAGAGCAACGCATCTTCGGACGGACACCAACCACCAACGCCTTTGGGCCGTAGTAAGCGGGGCGCATGCGGCACGGGAGGATTCTGGGTAGTGATGTTCTGGCGGTGCGGGTGAGGAATGCTGCTTTCAGGTGCAGTCAGAGAAAAGACAACGCGATAGCTAGATAGCTAGATAGATAGATAGGTTGGTTTAATTAATAAATTATTTATAATTTAATTCATTTTAACTTAACTAATAGCCTATATAACACAACAACAGAGCCATTCAGGGTCCCAATTAAAGATCTTCCTGGATTTGGATGTAGGTTTTCCTTTTATTCATCAAATCTCTTTATTATTTCAGTTACTTAAAGAAAAAGACAAAACTGTATCTGCTTTTTTTGTGTGTCTTTTTAGAGGACACAAATGTATGTCTTCCAAATAATGCAGGAGAAGTGTCCCCTATGTTCCCCCTGAAATCTACATCTATATTACCAGATAAGTGACCACAGCAGTATCAGTGCTGGGTGTCTGTATCTCCCTAAATACTGATTCATTTATTCAGCATCTCTTATCTGAGATGTAAAACTGAGTGCACGGTTGGTAAAATTATGGTGAACCATATTATGAATTTGGATGATCTTGTGGTCTTTAGTTGCAGTAGTGCTGGTCTCCAGTAGCTCCTTTGCATATGTTGTGGAAATTTTTTTTATCATATACAATGTCTGTAAGAGTGCTGTTATTATTTGTAGAACCAAGGAAGACAAACACTTAAGATTTCCAGACTTTATGTTGTCATATAATAATGTTACTGTGTGTAATAAGGTGAGATATCTTGGACATCTTATTACAGAGCAAAAAAAACAGGTGATGATGATATCTGTAGGCAACGTATAGACCGGCAAATTTAATGCGTGCACAGACAGAGTGAAGATCTTTATTTAGATCATTATCTAGAGCATAGTGCGTTTCTTTCCTGTAGTTCGTGCATAGTTTACAGCTCTAGCACATCTATGCACGAACTACAGGAAAGTGAGTTTACTGAAACTAAATGTAGCTTATAGTGACGTCATGAGGGGGACGAAGATGGATCAGTTCAAAGTGAAATGTTCGTAACTGCTGGAGTCAGCACATTTAAAACTTTATCGTGTATGAGTGTATTTGCAGGCTTAATATGAAATCGGTGCAGGCTAAATGCATATAATGTTTAACACCAGACATTACCAGTATTAACTCTAGAGACACTGGTATCCTCTCTTTGTGGGAACGTGTTTTGCATGTACTTTACTGTGTCTGAAATAAAGATCGAATGAATGAATAATCTGCCCATTAAGGTGTGGGTGGAAATATGGAAATAAATAATACATTTACTCAAATATTGTGCTTGTTTTGATGTAACTGTATTATATATGTCACCACCTCATATCAGAGCGTGATGTTGGATCTTTTTCTATTCGTTTAAATTGAGACTGAAAATCTGCTTGCAAAGAGTCAGTACATTCTGCCCTATGTCCCACTTCAGATGTCTATAAATTATTAGCCTCTTCTACCTCTGCATTACCAATTTGAATTACTGAAGTAAATATCGAAAGCTCAGAGATGCAAGATGCTACCCACCACACCACTGGGCTCCCCACTATTAAAAGTGCTGTGGTTAACACTATCAGCTCACAGCAAGAAAGTACTGACTGAATTCAACTATGTCAGCTCGTGCCTGTCTGTGTAAGTTTGCATGTTCTCTTTGTGTCTGCATCTATTCTCACAGGTGCTTTGACTTTCTCTCGCCCACCGTCCTCTCAAACACATGCATGTTAGGTCAACTGGTGATTATAAATTGCCCAGAAGTGTAAATGTGAGCACGAATGTGGGTCTGTCTATCTGACCAGGGTCTACTACAACTCTTCCTCTCTTGGCCTCTTGCCTTATGACAAAAATAAAGAAAATAACTTTGTGTTATGCATGTGTATTGTGTCACAGAGACCGTTCATGAGTTCAAAACTGTTAAGATCGATGGCAACATGATTTTTAAACAAAGTAAAGAAGCATATGTAACCTTTGTACTCACAATTTTAGTAAACATTTGGACAGATTTTTTTTTTATATATATATATATATGTCCTCAGAGTGGGTCACATCCCACACCAGCTAAAATCGCGTGACCGCAAACTTGCATTCTTTTGATGAATGAAAACAACAATGAAAAGAACCAATGGCCGATGAGTGCAATTCAAAACAAAGGAATCAAAATAACCAACAGAAACTCCTTACTTAAGAGCTGCAGCTTCCTGTCTGCTGTGTCAGTAGGAAACACAAGACCCACTCTAACTTGGCTGCACTGGGTCTCCAAATAGAAAGAAAAAAACCCTTGTAAGTATCGTCCCCCTAAAACCTGAATGTTGGTAAAGTTTCTTCATTCTGATCAGTACACTAAGTAATATTTGCATTGTGTTTAACTAAAAACAACAACAACCCCACAGCTGTTTCAAAACGCTACATTTTTTACAGTAATTTTAGTTTTTTTTTCTTCGCTTGTATGCATCGACAGCAGTAATTAGAAAACGGTCTGAATTTTATTATCATTTCATATATAACAGCATAAAACATGAAATGCGTTGTGTTCACAGAGTCCTACTAAATAAATGATTTTAAGATTCTTTCTTTTCTTGCATTACAGACAGGACCTACTTTCAGTGAAAAAAAAAAGATCATAGGGTTGAGGTTTCAGAAGCTATACACCCCCTGCAACCTTCAGATGTCTCTTCTTGTGGCCTTTTTTTTTTCTTTACTCTTCACTGTCAGGAACAAACAATACACTGACACCTGCTATAGTGTTAGTGAATTAAAGCTCAGCTCTCAGAGCAAATCAATGCAACAGGGCTTCACACTTTAAACACCTGAATGGAAAATGCCACCCACACTTTTGTGTTCTTAAAGCCTTTTGTTGTATTCACTTTATAAAACGGCAATGCAAGAAACTTAATATATATTTTTATAGAAGTTGAATCTCTTGACGTTTTCTTCAAGATTGTGGTTGGAGACTGGATCAGAAAGTTCATCAAGCCATTTTGCTTAGTTGTGTCTTGTCACAGGAAGCCAGATGTTACTTTTCTAGTAAGACAGCGTGGAGACGAGACGAGTAGAGTTTTAGCACCCTTGCACTTAAAACCCACAGGGGTTTCACAACCCCTTCACATCATCCTCATGTTTCTTATATTTGGTGATTGCAAGAAAGTCAGCAAATGTACATTTATATCACATCAAGGCGCAGAGCAATGCAGGATATACTTTTTTTTAGTAGTAGTCAGGTGTGATGTCTGGTGGCTAAAACTGTTAGGTGAAAAAACTGAGTTGGTGTTTCTGGTCAATAATTTCTGTCTTTCTCTTTCTTTGGAAAACCTACATCAGTTTCCATCTTCATTTGCTGTTTATGCTTAAACCCCCTAAAGTAAAAGTAACTGATTGACACTGAACAGTATTAGAAAAAAAAGAAGAAAAAAAAAAAAGCACTCCTCCCTCCCACCAACCCAGCCGCCCACACGTCGGTTCTACGTCTGGCTTTGTCAGATGTGCAGAAAAGCAGGCAGCTAAAACAGGATGACACTGACGAGTAGAAGACCACTGCTCACACAATAAGATGGAAATGTCGCTGAAGCAGTTGATTCTGATGCTACTCACAGGTAAGACTCCCGACTTTATATTTAACAGATTTAAAAAAAAAAAAAGACCACGCACACTTGTATAAATAAACAAAAACGTGTCATGCTAAATGCAACGCGCACATATTTCCTGAAGAATGAAACACGTCTGCCTGTCTGTAGTTTTTGTCTACATGAACTATTTTATGATTCAAAAAGTAAAATGTCTTCTTTTTTCTATTTACAGTGGCAGCAACAGCAATGGTGATGTCAGGTCAAACTGCTGTATTTCTGAATGAAACAAGAACAGTGAGCGTTCCACCTGGATCACACCTGGCTTTGTACTGCTTTTTGAACACAGAGAAATACGAGCGATATCGAATTTCCTGGTATTTCGGGAAATCTGGATTTGTTTTGGGCGAGAGAATTTCAGACTGTGAAAATATCTTTACTAACAAAACCGAACAAGACTCGGAAAAGATCTGCATTTTGTCAAATGTTAATGGAAACCACAGTGGATGGTACTTCTGCAAAGTCACAACAGAGATTCCCAGTTTAACAGAAATTCGCAGCAATGCAACAGAAATAAATGTCTGTAAGTATCACTTCTAGCTGATAAAACCTGTAATTTTTGCTTAATTCAAGTCCCATGTTTAGCATTCATGAGCTCTATACAAACAATTAATAATTGATTTGTAATACACAAAAATGGCAGTTAGCATATAAACACATTTTTATGAATGCAGTCTGTTTTATATTCTCCTATGATGACATATTTTAAATTACAGAAATATTATCCTACAATTCATTATTCATCTTTGTCTATACAGCAGGACCCACCGATACTTGCCTTTTACATTAATGTCTTATAAACCGTCACATGTTTATATGCTGCTTACAAACATCTTAAAACCTGCTTTTTTTCTGTCATGAATGAATGCATAAATAGTTCAAATGTTCTGGCTTGCAATGAATGTTTCTCATATAATTTTGTTTCCTCCACGACAGCGGACAGTGAAGTTACAACGTACCCGTCAAATGTGACGAATATTAAAGGTGTGTGCAAGTACGTGCGTGTGCATGTGAGAGAAAGCGTGTGTATGCAGTTCTCAAAAGGCATAGCACATTTTCAGGACCCAGGAGATACTGAGCTGCGTAGATTTTCCAGTCAGTGTCGCTCTGTGTACGTGTCATTTGTCCACTTACACAGGGGATAACAGCTCTAGATGATGAGTCAAAACTGTTTCAAAGTGCTCACATCCGTCCTGTCAGACGCGTACTGCTCATAGGAAATGCGTGGACCTTTGCATAAAAAGGGCCGACTTAACGACCGCATATCTTTTAAAGTGATCACATAAAGCAGCACTTCATTTTATTTTAACCATGGCGTAACTTGAGAGTTACTAGTGAGTTAAATGTGTTCACATTTCAGGACAAACTTTTCCTTCCGCAGACCCTCGTGACCCGAGTGACAACTGGTGGATATGGGTGGTGTTGGGAGGGTTTTCTTTCATCCTGCTCATCCTGACGGTCACATGTGTCCTGCTCACAAGACGACAAGAAAATAGAGGTAGCGCTATTTCTTTTCATTGTGAAGGTTTAGATAACCATCTACAGCTAATGGCAACTAAACAGTCTATACAGATTGCAGATTAGCTGTGGTTCAGCTGTATGCAACAGAAGCTGCTAGCCTGAGATAAAAGCTGCTCTATAAGAAAAAGAGGTCAAGTGACAAAAAAGCAAATTATCGAACAAGATAACTTCACAAGATCTACAGTCACTCCAAATCTGCACCGCATACAGTACGGGCTGATTCATTTCGTTGGAAATATTTGCATTTAAAAGAAGAAAATCTCTCCCTTTTTTATATGAGAGAAGAAGTTTTTATGATAGCAGAAATCTTCCCAAGTCGTGGCCAATGGACGCAAACTGAGCACGAAAGTGGTTAGTGTGGTTTGACAGCACACCGTGAGACAAATTCTACTGTCACTAAAAGATGTCTTCTCCTCCTGTGCGGTTTCAGTTAAGTTACACAAAAAGATTTTAATTTCTGGCAGACATCAGAGACAAGGACCGCAGTTTATTTCGCGAAGCAGAGCTCAAGGTAAGCACTTTGAGATCTGATTGTAGACAGGTGATCAGCTCTGGGAATAATATCAGCTATCTGCAGAAATAAAACACAGCCAAAGCTGAAAAAGCCCGCCACATCTGCATCAGCCACCACTTTTACTACCTACAGATAGTTTTACCTGGCAGCTGTTCTGTAGTGTCCATATTTCACAGGCAAAATAAACTAAGCTGTTTCGTGATTATTGAAGCCCTAACATAGGGTAGCATAGGGTAACAAGTGGTTTGACTGTGAAACTGGTATTATTATCATTGGAAATATACACATTTTTTTTACTATTTTTTTTTCCAAAACTCAAATTTTCAGTCGATTAACTCACAAAGAATTAAGTTTAAAACTCGATTAGTTCTGACTTCAGTCCCACTCATCATCATAATGTTGTATTTAGCTCACAGATTTAAGTCACTGACGTATTTTCTAAGCTAACTTTAAACCACACAGGACAAAGCAGTTCTTTATGTAGGCAACCAGCAGCTCATGCAAGTACATGTGGTTGTTTGGCCACAGTGATGGCAACAGAGGATGGAGAAAAGACAGATGTAGGGTGAAGCTTTGAAACTACTGCCAAGTAGCTGTAAAATCACATGTACGACCCAGACAAGGTGGTTTCTGACTGACACAAATTGTTGTTTGGAGTCTTGTGTTACTGAGAAAATGTGTTAAAGTACAATAAAAAAAAAAAAAAAAGTGAGGAGAATGAGAAAAAAGACGTGCCACGAAAAGAGAGTTACCGGTAATAAAAAGCAAAACTCTGCTTCGGAAAAATGTATTGAAACGATATCATATGCAATACAAATATAAAGGAAATTAATTTCAGTTGAGTATTTTGTAAGTTTGGCCAAATTTGTCAACATAACCAGCACAAGGACACACGAGTGCGTATGCCTATTGAGACTCGGGTGTCTATCGCTGTATCGTTGATTCTGAACTCAGATCTTATAATCTGACAAACAGCACCTGCAACATAATAATAAGAGCTAATATTAATGCTGAAATGAATAAAAATGAAGTAAACGTTTCAATTTTAAAACAACCAAAACTAACAACCAAACCAACTCTGGAAACTAAACTGAGCTGAAAACAGAAAAGTAAAAATAAATATAAATGAAACAACAATTTAAAAACGAAGAATCTTCGTTATTTTATAGTTATGACTGGCACATCTGTGTCTCAGTGAGAAATTAAATAAAGAAATTCCAGGGGACTTTGGTACTGACTCAGTTTCTTTGACATTTAAATATCTTGGCTGTACGTGAACTTTAACTCGACAGGCCTTGATGTATTAATTTGATGAATGTTTTTTACTTTTGAATCACAAGTCAACTGATCGCACCGAGTCAACACTTTTATGAACTGTAAAAAATGATGTCAAGATTAAATCTAAGGTGAGACCAGTGACAGAAATGTAAAAACAAAAAGTGTGAGAAAGACTTACACGTGGTTCCAAGTGTATAGTTTTCAGGGCAGAAAGGATATTCTGACAAACAGAAATGAATTAAAACTGAAAATAAATATTTGACATTTGAATAATTCACATCTTAAACTATTTTTTTCCTGTTGTTAGGAAACTTTCAAGCTTACATCGCCTGATCAATTTTTAAATTGCAAAACCACTTTAGTATCATGGTTATTATTAAATTGGTAATTAGAATATGTGAAGCATTTGTAGTAAAAAGATGTATAATTGCTCTTAATGCTTTGTGTATTTAAAAGATTTGATGCGACATAAAGATTTGGAAGGACGACATCGGATGTGACTTTCAGTCTTCCTTTAAAAATCAAATTATCAGTGTAGATAATTGATGCTAGCATACTATATATGAAAAATAAGGTCATGTTGTTTATTTACTTACACAGAAATCAGTCTTTATCGTAAATCACTGTATTTCATCACTGTTTTCTGTGGGGTTGGGGGTTTAAATAGCTTTCTTTGCAGTGTGTAACAGTTGGGTTTTTAAACACTCTTCAAAGTCAATTGCACAATAATCAACATTAGCTAATACAACTAATAAAACTAAATAAGCACATTTTTAGGGTAACATTTTTTAGCACATTTAACACATTTTTAAAAAAAATGTTTTTTTACATTTATCTTCCATCTTGGTTTGGTCTCATTGATGTTTGATTACTACTTTCCATCAAAATTAAACTTTAAAGCTTAATCAGTCAAATGATAAACAATTAAAAAAAAAAATCATCTGAGCTTTTGCTCTGCAGATTGTCCTGCAGCTCAAATGCAGATATACATTAATTACAGTCTTTGCCTTTCATCCACCAGAAGAGCCCATCTATGCAAACACCCCCAACAAACAGCCTTCACCTCGGCCGTCCATGAGCAGAGCAGCGGTCAGCCTGAAGGCAGCTTCCTCCTCTCAAAACCTGCGGGCCCCGAGTCCTGCCAGCAGATACGACGAAGGCAAACGGAGACACAGACACTGAAGAAGTCACGGACCTCACAAACTAATGCCGCCAAAGTCCTCACAGCTACTTTCACCGGGACACTGAAAGAAAATGTTTTTCCTTTCGTTATTGTCGGGTCTACATTTTCTTCTGGACTTCTGGTTTAGGGTTTTTTTCATTCAAACTGTACATTTTTATTTTATGTATTCCTACGCAGGTGAAGTAGCGTTTGTGAGCCACTAGATGGCAGATGATGAATGCGGTGTGAATGAGTAAATCTAAAATGTTTTTTTCCCCTCAATTTTTGTATTTTATCACCTGATATTGAATATGATGAATGCTGAATAATAGGATATGTTTTAATAGCTTTTGAATGGAGTACGGAGAAGATTTATACACAGATATGTATATTTTTGTATGATTTTTTTTTTTTGGGACGTGACTAAAGCCTTAATTTCTTATCTATCCACTGTGTCCCTATTTTTAGATTCAAAATAAACGTGGCTTTCTGCCATGCATAGGCTAACGCATTAATACGTCCTGTCATAAAATGCCTATTAAGTCGACTTAACATTTCCAAACAAACCAAAAAGTCCGCACTGGGAAACGTTAACAGGACTTTGTCGCTGTTATCTGCTGGATCGCGAAGCCCAGCGACTCCTTTATAAGCAAAGGTGCTCGCAAACACGTCACGTGATCAGGCACTGCCCACCGCTGAGAGCTGCCTGCCGGATAATCACTCCCTGCAGGAATTAGACGTGGAGTGAGCGTTACAGGTGGAGCAGTGTAAAAAGAGCCGAGCTGGATTCAAGACAGGAACGACATCGGTACTCTGAGCGGGTTAACATAAAAACCTGACAACTATTGGTAAGTGCGACTTAGCCCGCTGACTTGTTTTTTTTCTTTTCTTTTTTGTTTTTGGTGCAGGTTTGTCCCATGGGCGTGTTATTTTTCCACTGCGCTCGGGCTTCTTGTGGGAATTGGATTGCCAACCTGAGGGGGGGGGGAGAGGTTGCAGAGACAGCGCACTGCAAATTCTCTGACTTACTTTAAGATTATAGGATATCCTAATCTAATAATAGCAGCTGGGCGTTAGAGTAAGCAGTAGTAGGATATACTTACAAACACTTGCACCAGCAGCAGCACGGATAGTGTTACACTGAGAGAGAGGCGCTCATCAAACTTGGAGGGGTCGCGCGTTCCCTGCAGCCCTCAGGATTAGATATAGCAGCGCTACGGGAGCGAGTGTGTGGTTGGATCCGGAGGAGAAAACGCTTTGAATCGCGAGCCAAGCTGTTTTATAAAGCTTAAGCACACAGATTTGATTTGATTTTTCCCTCCGCTGGAAACCAAGCATATAATTCACAGACTTCAGAGACATGAATCAGTTCTTAAATATAGTGCGCAGAATGAAGCATCAGCATGTTTAATCTTTTGGAAACGTTTCTGTGCGCACACACAGCTACAAAAAAAAAAAAAGAAGGAAAAATCAATACTGTTGCATCAATAATTCACACATTTTCAAGTAATTTATTAAAAAGCAGCAAATTTTCATTGCATGCACATTATCACTTAACTGAACTTGATGTTAAAGGGGGTGAAGCGGATATTTGAGGGCATTTGGTAATGGTGAGAATTGTACCAGCATGAGTGTGTGTGGCTGTCAGTTCACTTGCTACGGGGATTGCCCGATTGTAGCTGTCATACTGCAGCTACATTAAGTGGGTTCATGGTTGCACACTGATAACAACACTTGCACTGCTCTAAGCCGGAGATGATGGAGATTGTGTCTGTTTCACTGTGGTTGTATTTACATGATTCACCTCCAAAAGAACTTTGGAGTTTGTTTGACAGATAGCTTCTCATAGGTCATACTCAGATTCTCGTGACCTGTGGTTCTCAAACCTATCCTAGCATGCC
>VVHJ01002952.1:3561-22073 GCA_015107715.1 Tylochromis polylepis | reverse complement strand
AGCCTTTCCTTACTCAACAATCAAACTCAACAAAAACTTTATTCTAAACTTGGGTTTAAAAATGACTCTAACCTGAAGTTCTTTCATTAGGAATAGAGACAATATTAGGGCATCACTTAAAATAATGAAAACTTTACTATTCTTGCTACTCATAATTTATATTTTGGTAAAATGTCTGGTGTACTAATGTTATATTTTCTCAAATGGTCTTCTTACAGAAATCATTTTTTTCAGAGGCAAGAAGTGGATGACAGAGACAAATGATGTGCTTCCAACATAGGTTCCATCCGAGGCAGAGATAGAGAAAGCTTTAAAAAAGATGATTTCCCATTTGGCACCTTCCACTGACGAAAAAGTAGTCAGAAAAAGTCAAAAGAAGAACGTGTCAATAAAAGAAACATCAGGGGAAGGACATCCTCCCAAGTATCCAACACCACCTCCCACTGACGCAGTTTATTGTGGTAAGATTATTGGTACTGCCATCATCTGCTGTATTGTATGGTGCAGATTGGGTTTTAAAATTTGTCCTTCTTACAAACATGCTTTGTGTCTTTGCAATATTAGCTGATGTCCATTTGTGCATGTGTGTGAGAAAGAGGCAGACAGGAGCAGCTAGAATTGAGCTTAAATACTTGAAATTATGTTGATTTATCTTAATGCATGCTCCGTCGGCCAAGTAAGGAAATCACAGAATTCTCTGAAGAAGTCACTTGGATCATGTTTCATCAGTCATCCAAGTGACTTCTGATCAACTCACTTGGATGAGTGATCAAATCTTTCTCACCCTGAAAATGCAACGTCCAGATGAAGGGAATTAACTTAAGTGTTAATTTACCTTTAAACTGTAGTTTGATCTTAGCTCGAATTACTTAACTTAGTTTAAAGTATGAGTTTTCTTGTCAATACATCAAATAGAAGGATAAATAGGTCTAGAAAGGCTGAAACTGTGTCCATTTCAGGCAGGGCCAAACCATTTGTCTCAGAGGGAGAGAAGCTGAAATTTGTGGCTTATATTAAGAATACTTTCATTGCTTTAGTTGCTCTCAGAAAATCCATGTTGGTATTTCCATAGAGCTGTTGTGTTTCAGTTAAACCCGCCAAACTCGGCTGAACTGAAAACAAAGGCAAACTTTACCTCAGAAGATGTGCGGCTGTGTGACTTTCTTTCACACATTAGTCTGACTTTGAATTTTTGTTTTAAAACACCAGTCACACAAACAAACCAATGCACTGAGGCAGCAACATGTTGTCGGTTGTGTGGTGGTTTTGATCAAATGAATTGCTTCAGTTTCTCTTCACAAAATCTGTTCAACAGCAGACCTGAAAACACTTGAAATATACACTACAGTTAAACATATAGTAATTTTTGTTAGCCAAAATATATTTTACTGCTGGTCATTCACAGCAGTATACTTAGCATAGTGTTAGCAAGTTGTTGTGATGCCCTGCTAAGCAATGTCACAGGACAAATAGTGCAGCGAGAGGGCAGGACTATGGTTTCTAACTAAGAGAGCAGATTCAAACAAATCAAATGATAATATTCAAATGAATCAGATCATCAACTGTCACTGGTTTGCACCTGTGTCAGGGGAGTAGCAGTTAAAGTTTCCATGGTGATGGCATTCAGTGTGTGCACTGTAACCGACTGTCTCGAAAATGGGCTTGGCACTCCTCACAAAATGGCTTATAAAATCCAGACTGTCTATTGTATCCACCTGCTTTAAAGCTGCTGTAGATAGCTGTGATTTTTTTTAAATGAAAAATGTACTCAGGTGTGTTATGAAAAAAATTGGTTATTTCTTCATTTTGCCAAAGGTTATTGCTCATATTATTATATAAGAGTATGGAGAACTTAATTTGCACTCCTCCTACTCAAATCTTCTGTATCCAAAAATGTACATCTATTGGCTTTCAGAGAAACCATGTCTGAAAGAGGACAACTTTTCCTATGATTTGTAAAATGATGGCTGTAAAGTATAAATTTTGGCTTTACAGACAGGTTAAAGAGAAATTTTTTATTAGAATTTTTCTGCTTCTGCCACTAGTCGGTTAATTAGTCCACAAATAGCTCTCTCATCCATTTGAATGGAGAGGGATTTGGGGGATTTGTATTATTATTATTATTTTATTTATTTTTTTTTTTGGGGGGGGGGGGGGGGAGGGAAAAAAAAAAAAAAAAAAAAAAAACCCCGAGCATTCGCTTCCCACAATGATGCAGCTTTATCAATAGTCTTCGTTTCACTATTAAAAAACAGTCACAAATGTAATCTGGGATGTGAAAAGCTGGTGAGTACAAAAGAAAACCGTAAACTGAATACATGTAGTGAGTCCGTGCTTTATGAAACACACTGAGGCACTTGGTCAACACATCCCACACCTTGTACGATTGCACAATCCTTGTACTTTTGGTTTGTGTTACTGACTTTACTTATTGTCAGCATAAGCTTTCAGAAGAGGGATGAGTAGTGCTTATTGCAATAGGAGGCACGCTGGCTTCGCTTTTTGGCACGTTAAACTCTGACGCTGAATTGCACTTCACTTTCAACGTCCTGTTAAAACAGTTGAGTTTCTTTGGAGAGGCAGAGGCTGCCCGCTCTCTTTTCGAGTTCTGCTTGCATGTCTTGATGATTTCTTCCCGTGTGACGGGAATACTGTCAGGTTTCTCCTGGTTGCCAGGGACTTTACAACAAGCATCCATGTGCATTGCTGTTTCAGTTCTTGTGGTGGATGTGTGGTTATCACCACAACAACGGCTGGTGTCCGTTGCACATTCATGGCAGCTTTTGTGTAATGAGCCTGCAGAGGGGGAGGGGCAGGGGCTTTGGGGCTGTGCTGGGGCTGTGGTGCTGATATTTTGGCTACTATTAGGTACTGACATTTCCTGCCTATGAACTATGACTTCTCCAGCAGTCTCAGAGCCAGGTCCTGGTCCTGGATCTGGGCCAGTGTCCTGCTTTGGGCTCATGAATCTCTGCTCTCCTACTGAGGCAGCCTGAAGGGCTGCAGTATGGACACAGTGCTTCCTGAGATGACAGGTGTGGGCAGCTCCTTGTCTGGGGGTCATGACTCTTCCCTGTGAGCAGTGGTGGAAATGAGTGAGTGGACAGTGGAAGTAGTGCATACAGCACTCCACGCGTGTGTAGGCTGGGTCCAGGTTTGTCGGTAAAAGGGTTGCGTTTTGTTTGCTGAGGGGGTTTCCTGAGAGGGGGAAGAGCTGAGAGGTGGGAGGGCAGGAATGAGAATCCTGCGGACGCTGCGCACAGGGATGTGGGTTCCACTGCTGAAGCAGATGAGGAGGATCCCCACATGTGCAGTTGGTGTTTTGCGAGTACTGGCAACTGGTGTGTACTGGTGTGCTCAGCGTGGCTAAATGCCCATTTTCTGGTCCTCTTTTGCCGGCTTCGGAGTTCGTGTAATGAATGTTTGAAAAAGGAGCAGCATGGTGGTGAGGAGGGATTCCGTTATAAAGCTGAGTACTGGAATCATGCTCTTCACATGGTTTATCCTCAGTCTTTTGACTGGATGCTAAAGGCTCCAGCTCATAATGCTCCACCTCACTGCCCTTGCTGTCCAGCTGATATTTCGCCAGACCAGAACTCTTCCCCTGGGGTGAGGGGCTACTGGATGTGGTCTCAGTGAAGGCCTGACATTGCAGTTTTTTGGGCAGTGGTATCTGGCCACAGGTGCCCTGTGGCCCCAGGCAGCGGCACATGCACTGAAAAAAGAAGGTGGCGAAGGCCCAGCTGATGCACATGATCAGCATCATGAACATGCCCAGCTGCGTGTAGGCCAGTACAGTTGATGGCATCATCATTGCGCCGGCAACAAAGGTGGTTAGTGCTGCCATTGCAATAGCAGAACCCATCCGACTAAGGGAAAATATCACCTTCCCCTCACGGTCAGGCTCTGGAGCAAGTCGGTAGGCCACGCCGTAGTGGACAGCAAAGTCCACTGACAGTCCGACCGCCACTGAAATGGTTACAGACTCCAAGACATTGAGCTCCCAGCCCAGAAGCACCAGTGAGCCCACTGTGACAAATATGGTCCCTGCAATTGACAGGATGGCATACAGGCTGATGATGAAATTCCAGGTGGTCAGGAGCATGACGCTGAAAGCAACGGCCACTGACAGCGCCATAGCAATCAGAGTCCCATCTGACAGGCTATCCTGGAGGTCGTAGAACTCCAGGTTGCTCACAAACCAGCCGTAGCTGAGGCCTGCTGGGGCATAGCGAAGCTCCTCCTTGATCCAGGCATCCACCTAAAACAGAAAGACATTGCTAACATTATAAAATATCTTGTTTCACCAGCGAAGATTTATCCAGGTGATGCTGGGGCTGTGCATACCTCGCGGTAGAACTGGTACATCTTCTCATAGGCCAATGTGAAGAGGTAGGTGCTCTGGAACTCTAAAACAATGGCTCTGATGGTGTCATTGATGTCAAATCGAGGTCCGGGGGTCTTGCTGTCAAGGTGGTAGTTAGTACTCCGATCTAGCTCCATGATGGCTCTTTTGATACACAGCTCAAAGACATCCTGTTTGTATGGGAAGGTGGACTGACTGCAGCAAGGGTAGACAGAGGCCTCGTCGCAGTCCTGGTTCTCCATCCACTGTTAAAAACAGAAGAGGTAAACCAGATTTGGCCAGGATGCTTTCTGAAACTTTTTTTTATGAATTAATAACTTTATGGCCAATGTCTAAAAGGACTGCAATGGAAAAATGAAAAACTTCCATCCACGTGGATGTCTTGAAATAGCCTGTTTAATGATTTCTAAGTGAAGGACAGAAGAATACAGCCTGTATGCTCACTCTTGAGCGCCTCACCAGCACTCTTCTCTGTGCTCATCATAAACAGTGCTAATGTTAGCTTAGAAATGAACAACATGTGGGTAAGTACACTGTTTCAGTGACAACATTTGCAAGCACAGAGCCAAGTGGACTGCTACTCGGGGCTACATGGAATAACAAGTCATTTTTCTATACAGCAGATAAGCTAACGCTAGCCGACACAGGCTAGAAGAAAGTTTAATCTGATGAAGTCAATCAGTTAACAAACGGCAGGAGAAAACTGACTTCAGAAAGATGTTCAATTCTTAGAGGCATTGATTGGAGATCAATTGTGGTTTAATAACTTTTTTTTTTTAATAAAAAAGGTCCTTGAGATTGTAGTTTGCTCCGTATATTACTAGTACACATGCAGTACTGACCTGTTTGAACGTCTCGATGAAGCAGCTGGTGAAGTCCTGCTCTTCTGACTGAAAGACAAAGCTCTGGTTTCTCATTTTCTGGCAGAAGTTGAGGATCCAGACCTGAGATGTTGGACTGGCAATGTTGAAACTGCTATCCAGTATCAGCTTTCCTTTGTTTTTGGGGTTCAGGGGATCTCCATTATCCAAAGGGGTCACCCCCCAGATGATAGTAATAGGCATGTGGAGGTCCTCACCATGATGGACTCTCTCAAACATGAAAAGCTTTTTGTACTCTGCATCATAGCGCTCAAATGGGTGAGAAGATCTGAACACCTGGAACTCTGCCAGCTCCAAGGAGGGGAGCTTCATCTTTGGATTTACACAAACCACATAGGCCCCACCCACCGTCATGGCAAGAAACCAGAAGAGCCAGAGGTAGCGGAGCTTGATGACGATGCAGGGCAGCACCTTCTCAAAGAAGATCCTTGACGCCTCCGAAACTGTGAAGAGGCATTTGTTGGCCTTTTGGCAAAGACCAGCCCAGAGCATCCGCGTGCAACAACCTGTCTGCTGGTGCTGAGGCTTAGCGCAGAGGAACATGTTCGGCAGGTAGCGTTCATGTAGCACCACCACCGCGGGCAGCCACGTCACCATTAAAATATAGTTGACCAATATGGCAGTGCCAGCGTAGACTCCGAAGCAGCGAATGGCAGTGATGTTACTGACATAGTTGGCATAAAAAGCAGCAGCAGTGGTGAAGCTGGTGACAAACATAGAGAGGGCCGCGTGTTGAAGGGTCACGCTGACCGTTTCTGCCAGTTCAGCATGAGGCTTATCAAACTTGGTGTAGTTCCACACGTCACAAAGCACAAAGGCATCATCTGCACCGATGCCTACCAGGATGATGAGGGCTGTGAGGTTCATGAAGGGGAAGAACTCAAAGTTGAAAACCATCCGATACAGAAAGTAGGATACAATCAGCGAGCTGATGATGGCTATTATTGTCATGAGTGTGATGAAAACTGACCGCGTGTACACGCACATGACAAGCAGGACAATCACTATGGCTATGGCAGGATACACCGTGTCTGTGAGGAGGTAGTCCTGAAAGAGGTCGTGTTTAATGCCAAACTCGATCCCTGTGACTGTGGTGATGCCGTCTGAGGCGTTCCAGTTCTCGAAATTGTCCAGGTAAATGTTCATCATAGATTCGCCTTTCTCCGTGGGAGAAAAGAGCATGCTATACTTGAGCACAGGTGGAGGATACTCCAGGCTCTTGGGACTCAGGAAGTCTTTGTCTACCAGAAAGTGAAAGATCTGGTAAATGGCATTGTATTTTGTACACTTGCGGGGCACACTGGCACACTTTAGCTGGTCTTTCCGCCGCAGGGTCATGTCCCAGCAGTCAGGTCCCAGTGTGCCATTATGATAGTACTTGGCACACGAGCGCAGGATCTTGAGTGTGTGCGATACATCTCGTTCTGTTATCTTCTGGCAGGATGACCTGTTGTTCAGGACAGCAATGTAGTTACCTAGAGTCCAGCTGGGGCAGCAGGAGGCAGCAGTAGTGCGCTGACAAAGATTCCAGTAGTCCCGGTGGGAACGTACCTAAGGACAGAAAGAAAGAATAAATACACGAGCAGGAGAAAAAAACAAAAACAAAACTATAACAGAAAAACAGATTTACATTACTTTAATGATTCATATACATACTCTTGCATTGTCCAGATTGCACATGGATTTGATGGCCTGAATACTCCACAGGTTCTTCCCTTCAGCTGACGAGAACACCAGTCTAGAATAACTGTCACCTGCAGAAAGGATAGCATTTTATTACTCAAGTAGGAAACCATCTTTCCCATTTTACACAAGACAAAAAATGGTTTGACCATCTGACAAAGATCCCATTCATTTCCGTTGACATTTCCCGTTCCTTTCCATCAGTGTGCCATAGTAAAAAAATAACTATTCCATGTCTTTTCATCATGCATGTGTGGCCAATTTTTTATTATAAAGCCATAAATCTTTTTGGGGGTTGTGTGGAATGTGTTTTTACCCATCAATTGGTTTTAGGTGGACTGGTATGATCTCCAAATTCTTCCTGTTCTCCATTAAGAATCTTACCTGGCACATCACAGAAGAAATCTTTACTGAAGTCCCACTCAGCTTGCCGTTTGTCTCTGTCAAAGTGGTCTTCGGGCCACCTGGGCTCTTGGTGACTGGAAAACAGTAGAAGAAGAATAAGTAAACATTTGAAGCACTGAAGTAAGGTGCTTAAAAGGATGTGAATTTTACACAAAATACCTTGATTTCCCTGGGAAGTACTTGACCATTTTGTGTAATCTATGAAGTTTTGCATTATTCATAGTTCAAACACATTACTATTTATGAAATAGTAATCATCAACTCTTGTTTAAGCATCTTTCCCCACCCCTTTGAACCAGATATCTGATTAGCTATTCCTCACAAACAGAAGCTTTGCACAACAGGAGGGTAGGGTTTCTGCACTTTCAGCCAGAGTTTGGCATAAAATTACCTCTGGCATCAGAAAGAACCGAGAGTAGGAAAAAGAAATAGAAAACAACAACAACAAAAACAGTGTTTAGACCAGTCTGAGTCATTTGATTATCCACCACTAGAATAGTATACACTCACTGGCCACCTTATTTGCCACACCTTTGTGAATGGAAATTTATGTTAACAAGCAATCAGTGACATGGCTGCAGCTCCGTGCATTTAGGCATGTAGACATGGTGAAGATGACCTGGTCTCCCTTGGTTCCTTGGGGTGATCATAGGATGATACCAGATTTTGCAAAAGGCCATATGCAAATGATTTCATTTTGTTTCTTGGACAAAGAAGAAACACTTCCAATTTAGCAAATCACCTAATAAACCTGGCATCCAGGTCAGACCTATTCCAGGAATTTCAGTTTCAGATCACAGTAACAACATCTAAAGTATTATCCTTCTTACGTTATCCTGAAATGCACATTAACATTTTGTTTGAGGCTGCTGTTGTTGTGAAATTAACTTTATTTCATAGGCTAACCATGTCAAGATATCACAGTTGGCAAGACTTCAGTGTTTTGAAATGCCTTTTAGTAAAGAAGTTGATGTTTATGTGGGATGATCATTTTGTTTTGGTATTGAATCAGTTATAGAGAGTCGTGTAATTCTACTGGTATCGGTATCGACGACTAAATTTCTGGCATGCCTTTTGCCTGATTGGCAATATCAATGTCTCTGTTTCTGCTGGAACCTTCTGATGGCGGGGTCAGAACATGAAGGCATGGATCCATCCTGCCTTATATCAATGTTTTAGGCAGCTAGTAGTGGTGCAGTGGTGTGTGTGTGTGTGTGTGTGTGTGTGTGTGTGTGTGTGTGTGTGGGTGGGTGGTGGTGGGGGGGTCTTTTGGTACACTTTGGGCCACTTACTACCAAGTGAGCATAGTTTAAAAACCACAGCCAGAAGAAATAATGCATTTCAATGTGTACCTAACAAAATGACCAGTGAGTGTATAATAACATTGGCTAGCTAACATTACAGTTGAGCTATTGCTAATACCATTTCTGTTACGTTCTGTCAGAGCGGATGGCTCCTTCTGCACAATGAGAGTGAAAATGTGCCATTTGGTACTTAAATGTGGTCTATAACTGATAGAAAATGAAGAAAAGCACTAAAAGAAAAAATAGTAGCACAAACATGCTACAAATATAATAAGCAGTCAGCAGCAAGTTGAAAACAAATCCAGAAACAATTGTTATTTATGATTTCATGACTTAAATACTCTGCTGTGGTCTGAGGCAGCAAATTTGAGACAGCAGTAATCGCCGTTCCCTGCAAAAATCAGATTAATGACTTTCTACATTACAGTGAGATACTGCTGTCATTATTCTAATAATCATAATGGTAGCTCTGATTGAGCAAGGCGCCCCAGGAGAGAAGACGTGCAGATAGGTATGTGTATGCATTGTGTTTGGATAGCCCCCCGCCCCCCTTTTTTTTATTTATTTATTTTTAAAATGAGCCACATTTCCTGGAAGAGAAAAAAGCAAGGCAGGGTAATCAGGTGGCTGTCAGAGAGAGAATGACAGACGGAGGGGATGAGCCAGGGGAGCTCGCTGACAGAAGCAGGAGCCGTTTTCTGATACACCACACGAACACAAGCACACAATTACATGAAGACAGACATGCGGAGCGAGACAGACAAAGGCGGCCACAGAGGGAGATGGAGAACACCCATTATCTAATCAGCAGAAGAGAGCTGCAGTTTTTAGAAGCTCTAATCTTAGCTACATGGATACACAACATCTTCTCATAACAATTTTTTTTTAAACAAATCTGATTCAGATTCAATCTTACTGAATGTCTGATTTTTAATCATGCTAAAGTGACATGCCTATGAATATGGTGATAAGCATCAAATAAGCATAACCTTCTTGGCTTTGGTTGGAGTTAGAGAGCAACAGTAAAATTTAAGAAACGAGATATCCGCAATCTGATGTGAGCATGAAGAACTGACAGACAGACATGCATGCATGCAAAGACTTGCTCTTGATTAGTGAGCAGACTCCGGCTGACGGGAGACAGAGGCTGACCTTGTGGATCTCGACTATTCCCTCTCTTCTTTCAGGAGGAGATTCAGACATGCAGCAAGTCTGTCAACAGTATCCTTCAACCCTGACCCCTACCTCTAACCCCCACACCTTGAACTCTGGCTCCCCTGTGACCTCTGTTCTTGGCTGATAGTGGAGGCCACAGGGATGAGTGCCAAACAAAGATACTATAATGTCTTTGTTCAACCAGTAACAGTTTAACAATGTTCTCTACACTGTCCCTACAGTTTTCCAGGCTCAAAAGTAATTAACCCTGAGGAGACCCTGGGGACATCTTGTGCCATTCACTTTTTTGTATTCATGCCATTTTGGTTCAGCTCAAATTTGCCAGACCATATTCATTTTTTTTTTTTTTTAAATTGACGAAAATAGCTAAGCTATGCATAAACTGACACATTTGATCCTTAAGAAAAAAAATGCCCCATTGAAAATCATTGAAAAAAAAAGTTTTAGTCTCACATTTATCTTAACATCAACTAATGCATTCCTTTATCAGAATCAGAATACTTTAATAATCTCTAAGGAAATTATGTAAATTTATTTAATTTTAAGATTTTTCTTTTGGGCCACTTGCTTTAAATGTTTAATTTTTATATTGTCCAGCAAAATTTTATACTTTTTACCTTTTCCTGCAAGGTTGCCTAGTTACTGACATGATAAGTGGGTCTCGCTATTGATGTTGGACAATGGTGGGGGTGTGTGTTGTTCAATTTCAAGTCTTCTCTCTTAGAAGGCCACAATCTGTGTTTAAACTAATCCCATGACAATAAACATTGAGTAGCGTTTGAGTGCTTCAAAGACACCTCAGCAGCAAGAACCAAAACAAAATTGGACTGTTTGGTTCTGGCTCAGGTAGTTTATGCAGCTGCACAACAGCTATGGTTAGAAGTATGAGCAGTAGCACTGGAGCAGTCATTTTGAAGATGGCAAGACTTTACAGCACACAGGAGGCTCTGGAAATGATCGTGCACTATTAGGGGGAGAAAGGAGGTAGAAACTGACCAGCTGGTCTCCAACTGTGACTCATCTGAAGATGAGAGTGGAGGGGAGATGGATGAAGCAGTGGCAGGATGGACTTCTCCATTTCCATATTTTGGTCTCCCTCAAAGACTGCGATGCTGTGGTATGTTCCAGCAGCCAGAGGTCTGATCCCTCAACCTACACACTATGAATGAAATCCTGCAGCTAATTGTGGCCGTGACAAACCTGCATTGAGAGACCCTCAATGGCAAGATGTGGACACAGAGGAACTGCACGGTTATGTGGGGATGTTCATTATGGGGAAAAAATGAATTAACTCAAATGAGCAGGATACTGCTGCAGCCCCTTCTTATCAGCAAATGTAAGAGCAGTGCAGCTTCTGCACATGTGGGAAGATTATGTGCAAAGACCACAGTCTGTCCACCTGAACTGGACTCCCTCTCCTTTAAAGGTTTAAAATCCAAAACATATAATTAAATTTAACTCATTTTTGATATGCATATTTCAGGCTGAAGTGGAATTAAAAGATTGCGTCATTTAAAGTGGAAAAAATATTACTATATAATATTTTTACGGCAGTTTTTGGGAAGGTGACTTTTGTGTCATTAGGGTAAAAAAATGAATCAAGATTTTAAAGGATCCTCTAAGGGTTAAACAGATTATTACCTAATGTATACCCATTTATAAATCTAAATCTAAGAATTACTTTTAATACTCTGTGGCAAATGCTTGCAGTCAATGTCCCTCATTTAATAATGTGCACGTGGAAACCATCTTACCCTGCACATAACATTAGCACGTACAATCAGATTTATAACATATTTGCTCATTTGTTCTCAACGCCATGTGCATGTTTGTAAATCAGACTCATTCTAAATCGCTCCCTGGAATCTGCATACAGTCACACTCCTATTTCCCTATATGAGCAAATCTGTTTACCCTGGAGGTGAAGTGGAGCGAATCCTGCACTGCTAAGGCAAAAAAAAAAAAAAAAAGTTAAATGTCTGACTGGAAAACTATAAACAATTGTCCGAGGTCTGAGGAGGAAGCCAGAAAAGCTTTAGTTCTCAAGCTTGTATGATGCAGCAGGTCGTGATCATAAGACCTCAGGGACCTGCTGTGATGTATGAATGAAAAAGTTTACTGATGTACGCCGCTGCTTGTCCATTCAGGGCTCTAAAAGTCAAAACCATAATCTTAAAGTGAACACTAAAGTTGATGGGAAGCTAAATTAGCAACGATGTGACAATGAGAGCACATTGAGACTCAATGAGTCTTCAGTGCATGCATGTTGCATTCTGAGCAACTTTTAGGAGTAACTTGTAAGGAGATTTTACAGAGTGGAAAAAAAAAAAAGTTATGCATTTTTCAGAATTTGCTTCCCCCGTTTCACTGCAGGGGCAGTAAAGACGTGTACTACAGTTCAGAGTCAAAGACAGACTGTAAATTTTAGCTTGGACTAAGGGTTAACACAATTATTTAACATTTGAATGTGAGTTTTCCCTTCCTACAGTTACACTGACTAGGTTCAGTTGTGCAACAAATTTTTGTTTTCTACTGCTAAAGCAAACATCTGCAGATGAACACACCAATGAATGCTTTAATACCAATTGCATTTCAGAGAGCTTCCAGCTTTGCAGAAGAGGAGCAGACAGAGAGAGACATTTACTGACACTATATTTATTGAAAAAAAAAAAAAAAAGCTGCTAATTGACAGATCAGTTTAGCACAACATCTAAATCTGCTGGTCACAAACCGGCTCTTAAATGTCACTGCACAGAGCTTCAGAAAGCATCATTTCAGGATAAAAGATGAGGGTAAACTCACCTTTTGGCCTGCTCATCAGCATATTTGAATGGATAGTTAGCCAGTGTGGCTTTATAGCCCGTGTTCTTCACCATATTGTTCCATGTGACTAGTCGCTGGCCAATGGCTGTTCCCCGTGGCTCGAAGCCCTTGTAGGAAAAAAAGATAGCAAAAATAAAGCAGAAGAAATTGACTTGATTATGCTTATAGAAATTTATTGTGCTGAGACAAACTGATCATTTTACTTATCACACAGTACTCATCATACCCAGCCAACACAGGACTTAAGTCCGACACACATTTTAGTGATTTAAAAATCAAATATATTAACTGATATTCCCCCAAAAAACAAACCCTCAACTATTTTATCACAATATCTATGGAAATTCAGAAATTATTAGAAATAACGCTATCAGTCAAATTAATGTTTGCCTTTTTTGTACATTGATTTTTGGCAAACTAAACTCAAACATAACAGGACAGGACAACACAGAACAGAACAGCCCATTGTTCTAGGTCACTGAGCCTGTGCTGGGACTGATATCCAATGAGTGCATCCCTATATACAACCTCAGTACTACAGACCTAAAAGGATGGTTACCGTCATCTACAAAGGAGATCAATGAGTTGTGTACTCACGAGCAGTGGGTCAGAGAAATCCGGCAGGTCAGGCACCAGTATGCCCACCAGGGCACAGATCACAATAAGCACCGTGCACACACCCAGCACCACCACTGGCCAATCAGCTATTAGCTCAGCATAGCTGTGAAAAAGACAAACTTTAAGTTGATGGACAAGATGTTCTGTTACAGTTGATTTCAAACAGCATGTGCTTCTGATTACATACAGAGTGGGAGAAAAAAAAAAAAAGCTTACATCAAATTAGTCACCCAGAAAACAAACAAAAACAGAAAACTCAAAAAAGTGAAAACATGTCTTTTCTTTAAGAGTCAGATTTTACTGCAGGTTAATGGATAAATGAGGGAATCCAAGTTGTTAGTTACTACAGGATAGGTACAGAGAGACATGCACAGCTCCCATCAATAAGCCATGACTCACTACTGAGGAATGATGGCTCCAGTAGAGCAGTGATGGATGGATGACAGAAATGAAGAAAGGAGGAGAAGTTTGCAAACTAGAACAGAGAGTGTTTTTGGCAGGTCTTACCTTTTGGGAAATCGAAAAGGCCTCGAAGGGCTGAAAATCAGAAAGAGGGAAATAAATCAGGTTTGTATTTTTAAGTCAAAGCAACAACCAATCAAAAACAGATTTGAGAAGACTTGAGAAAGAATGGACATCTTTTCTTCATCATCTGCTGCTTTTCTTTTCCAGCAGGAGCACGCACCTTGGATATTGGACCACTGAAGACATTAAAGCTGACGTGACTGTCAAAACCACTTTGCAGTGAACGTCTCATAATTCTCTGCTTCTTTTTCAAACATCGTTCTGATGTGACAGACAAGCTTACAGGGCTTTTGTTTCTAATATACACGAGCCACACGCCAACATCTAACGACTTGAGTGAGGTATCAATGCCTAAACTGCAGGCTGACACCGACCTGAAAATTCGTGCTGGGCTCAAAACGATCCTGAAGGATTTCTGGCTGATCCTGAAACAAATCCAAAAAGGATGTCAGCATGAAGCTAAATAAAGCCTCAAATGTTCCTGATAACTGCTAAACAGCATTTTTTAAATTTCATCTGAAGCCAAGTGAGGCATAGTGTGCCATAAAACCTGTTCAATAAATAAACGCTCTAATACACACCAGGCCTTCCCTGATACAGCGGTAAGTCTCATATTACAATTTTACAAGTACACTTCCACACAAAGACATGTTATCACATTCTGAAATCAGGCTTCCTGTTGGTGGCTGACCCAAACACACCCACAGACACATATAAGGCCTTCAGCTGCTTGGGATCTATCTGGAATTCTCGTCAGCTCCTCCTGGGAGCGGTGGGGGGAGCATCCGGTATGCCGGAGAAGCAGCAAACACGCTGGGTGGAAGGGAAGAGGAAGTGGGAGAATCAGATATGACCACCTGATCACAGTGGGGCTACAGGAGATTAATGATCAAGGCTAAAGGGGTTCAAGGGAGACAGACACGTGTCTGTGTGGAGAAAACACAGAGGGTGGAAAACCACAATGTGACATGGAACGCCCAAAGTTGGAGATTTTAGCTTCCCCACCCCCCAAAAAAAATAAATAAATAAATAAACTGAACTCTGTGATTTTTAACAAAAGCCCAGCTTTGCAACTTAAAAATAAGTCGATGCAGGGTTTTTTTGGTTGATGAACATACACAGCGGTATAAGATGAATAAAAACTGTTGAACAGAACATAAAGTCAGCATTTCAGCATCAGATCTGAACACACAATAAATAAAAAAAAAAAAATCATATGACAAAACAAGTAAATTGACATCGGTAAACGTCATGTTATCAGAGCTGGTTTCAGCTGATATTCAACATGGCTGACACTTGCAGATGTCAATATTCGATAAGCGGGCTTACCTCAGCCAATGCTGATATTACCCGAAGACACAATAATTGGTCGTTTTAAAAGCCAAATGATTTATATAGAGCTGTTTATTGCACATTGATGCCATATGAAGGCATATTCTATGGCACAAATTTAACTAATGACAAGTACAGAGTACAGAGGAGAGTCTCAGGACTGTACCATCTGTGACTACATTAATAAGGAGTCTGTCTGCTTATTAGAGGCCAGAGGGACTGGATTACCCATTCTGAGAACAAATTCTGCCAGAAAAGTCTCTGGAAAGATCAATGTAGGGCTTTAACAGCCTTAACTAAAAGCTTAAAGGATTGTAAATACATTTTTAGTGCATCATAGATCATATTCACATCTTTACTGGAAGGTAAGTGGCCCTAATTTACTTCTCTAATGGTACAAAGAAACAGGAAGTAAGTTCCGAGGTCACCTTCTTGTGCAGCTAATCAGGTTGACAGCACTCTGGACATTAGTGCTGTGATTTTAGCAAAATGACCACATGGGCCAAGCAGGGTGTCTGCTTTTTTCCCCCTCATCAAAGTCAGATAAGTCATAATGGGAAGCACAAATGAACTAGAGGTTCATTTTACTCCACAAGGTTGTAAGAAGGTTGTAAATCCCTTTTAAAGTTCCACTGGGCCTTTTAATATGACAGCCAAATGTCAAGTGGCACAAGTTTAGACCACAGTTTGCCAACACAGGTATGCACAGACACAAACAGGCCATCACTCACACTCCTCTGGAGAAAGAAATGTTACAATGCAGTGTTGTGCTACAATGCTCCTAGCATTTGTGTCCCTGCCAACAAAAAAAGCCAACATTATGGAACAGATTGAGGAGCACCACACAGAGCCCACAGCGTCGAGCTGGCCCCTAAACTCCTCAAATCCCAATCGGATCGAGCACGGATGAGTTGGAACAGGTCCAATCCAGAAAGGCCTCACTGGATCTACTGCCTATGTCACAATAGTGTTAAAGAAAAAAAAAGTCCACTCACAGATGGACCAGAGTGTTTTCATAGGAAGACCCAACCTTTATCAAGCTCAGTGATTTAAAGCAATGGCTTTAAAGGAGTTCATTTTAATTGATCAAATTAAAATTGGTTTCTCTTTATTCTTCGCTCTTATATATTAAATTAGTCACCATTTTGATCAGGCTTTTTCCCCTGTGGTTTTCAAAGTGACTTCTAACCTGGTTTAAACCAGTAGTGCCTAATGAAAGCCACATTTCCCCAGCCCTTCTTTGAACAAGTAGTCAAGGGAAAACTCTGTATTGCTAATGCAATTCATTTCACTGAGCGTCGTCTCTTGGCTTTCCATGTATGGCTTTGAACTGCAGACCCCAGGACACAGATATGGCCCAAAATGGAGGAGTCGAGCTATTGGAAATACTTGGAGCAGATTCATAAAAGTGCTGTCAGGCTGTCTATTTGTCTACTTAATGGTCTGTTTTGAATTTTGGCCTGCAACGCGCCGATCTGAATTCACTTCAGCCAATTGGAAAGATGCACAGCATACCTGGATACTTTTTAAGAAGACAAGAGATGATGGATTCTTGATCTATCCAGTTCACAGCAATAATTTATCCTCTTATAAAACTGAACTGGCAAGCTGGGGTCAATATCATCTTGAGAACTGCAATCTCTGAAATAAATCAAATGAAACTGAGAATACACCACCTAAATCCTTTAACCTGCCACATCAGGTTTCCTCCATGACTCTCTGGTCCCTCCTGATCATGATGCCTCTAAACCAAACTCAAATTGCAGACCGTCTCTTTCCATCCATGACCTTCCCTTTCTTCCTTTGCTTGGTTTCTGCCTGCTCTCTTATTTTCCTTTTCCCTCTCCTC
Organism: Tylochromis polylepis; assembly: GCA_015107715.1. NCBI lineage: Eukaryota > Metazoa > Chordata > Actinopteri > Cichliformes > Cichlidae > Tylochromis > Tylochromis polylepis. Next base: position 5,111 of record VVHJ01002952.1, on the reverse strand, counting down.
CGCCCATGTAACCTTTCACTGTTATTCTATTTACCAGAGGGAGAGTGTTTCTGGATCACTGGGCTAATTAATAAGGTAAACACAGACCGCCAGTCACTCACTCAGCACAGCGCTGACAGAAAGAAACAGAGAAGCAGCTGGGGACCCGAGTGCACCGAGGGTCAGCTTTCTACACACCACGTCTCTGGCTCATCCCAGACGGAAGCAGACAATCGCGCGAGTAGCATGGTGAAATCTTTTGGGGTTCATCCAAAACGGAGATCTTAGAGCACACTGTAGCAGATGTGAAGGAATTGCTGGTTTTAAGCTCTAAGGGCCACGTTTGTGTACTAGTGTTGTTGACATTTGTGCTAGATGTTCTAAAACTTCCTGCATTTTACAACTGGACAGGAACTAGCAAAATATTAAAGGTAAAATAAGTAAATGACTGTATGTGTGCTGGAGGGGTTAAGAGTTCAGAGGCAGAGGAGGGAGTTAACTGTTAACAGACGGGGAGCTAAATATTTTCACAAACAAGGCCTTCAAGTCAGAATAAGAACAATTAGTGTCAACCATCAGTCTGCTGGGCCCGGCTTGCCCTGATTAGTGCCTCGCTGGAACGCTGCACTCAATTAGAGGCTCGACCTAGCCGTGAAATGGGCCCAGGCTACCAGCACTCCCACTCAAATGACATCATGAGACTAGTTAGGCAGAAAAATACCACACTGCGCCTGATAAATCGGCCTGAACGCTCAGGGCTAAAGAAGAATACTGTGTGAAGTATTAGCAAGCCCCAAAGGAAGCCTTTATCTATGGTTGGATTACATTAACACAACTGTAAATAGATACAAGGCTCAAAGGGTGTAAGGAGGGAACTTTGTGACAGAGAAGCTCTTCAATAAATAATTCTAATGACTGAAAATCAGTGGTTTAAGTCAGCCTATATTTATATGCAAACACTAAAGTCCAGCTAGAGGCTTTTAGAAAGCCTTTTTACCTGACAAAAGGGCTTGAAAATGAATGAGTGTGGAAATTAGCCCAGCAGTGCTGCAGTAAACAGATAATAAAATCCAAGACTGTAAACACTTTTAAAGCTATTACTCACATACATTAAAGAAATACCAAACAAGAGCAGCTAACTGTGTGCTATAAAGTGGACACATTGCTTTTAATTCTGCAAAGATAGGCAGACAGATAGATAAGAAAACAAGGAGAAAAAAAAAGGCATCAGTTAGCCTCAGTGGTAACACATAGTGATTCATTGGGCACCATGTTTCTAACAGGCCTCCAATAAACACTGAAACAGGCCTGGGCTGTTTAAACAAAGTTTAAACAGAGGTCAGTCAGGGACACCCTCCTCTCATCATCACTTGGTGGAAACGCAACCAGACATGTTTGGAGGAAAAAGTGCAGCAACAACGGTAGAAGTGCTACTATGGATGTGCTTACAAATATATGCGCATTGGAGCTGTCGTGATATTGTGGTCAACATAATTCATAGTAATCGAAGATGTTTTTGTTTTTTGGGGGGTTTTGTTTTTTTTGGGGGGGGGGGGGGGGGGTGAAAACAA
>VVHJ01002948.1:9320-20316 GCA_015107715.1 Tylochromis polylepis | reverse complement strand
GTTGTATTGATGTATAGCAACTTGAAATGCTCCCAAAAATGGCGCTGCAGCACGTAAAAATCTAAAGATAAGCTCTGGCGTTCTATGGTGGGCCTTAAAGGATTAAAGCGGCAGTGTTACAAAGTGCACCTTTGTGTTACAGGGTCAATTAAATTCAAACTACTAATTAAAGTAATCAAGCCTGTAGTCATACACACTCTGTTATGCCCCATGACTTCACTCAAGTCCCAGCAATCACAGAAACAACTACTCAATTACAGATCAATGCTGTATTTATTGTTCTGTAGATTTACAAAACCAGGAGGGTAAAATAACATCGCAGTGAGCTACGGCCACAATAACAAGACCCAACCGAACCTGTTTAAAGCTAATACAGGAGCTCACCTCCCAGTGACACCACCAACAGTAGAAAACTGTTAGAAAACAACTTACCACTACTTCCTCCTAGACGCTGCTCAAACCACTACTGACCAAGCAGTTTGGGGTGAAAGGTAAGCAAGGGGCCTCCTACAGGTGGAGGCCATCTTGGCTCCTTATATAGAGTGTGGTCCTCAGGTAGGAGCCAATCACCTGCATGCAGTACTCTTGCTACACCAATCCGCGTCCGCAGGCCAATTAGCATGTTTTCTCCCAGTACAATACAGACATCTTCATTAAAGGAAACACCAGTCAGACAGATTAAAACAAGTGTGAAAACAGTCGTAACATAAATGTACACGCGTATATACATAAAATAAAGATATAGAGCCATGCAAACTTCTGTTTATTTAGGTAATTTCCTGGCAACACAAGTAGAACCAGAAAAGTGAACAAAGGAACCTCCAGAACATGAAAGTGAACCTAATTAACTGGTCAAATCCTCAATAATCAATCAAAATAAAAAATCTGATTAATATTCAAACACGAATGATAACAGGGACCAGGCAGCGTGAAAAAGCGAAAGGAGCGAAACTACTCACAAGCTCTCCGATTTTTTTATAACTGTACTGTAGCATCAGCAAGCGTGACGTCACTAACTGTCCGAAGATCAGAAGAAGCGACGGGACTCCTGAGCTGCCCTTCATTAAAACCCCGGGCTGGTGTCACTCTTGTCTTACTGCTATCATTAAATCCCATGCAGAAATGAGTGACAGTAACAAAAATGCTGTAAAGCGCTGTCCGTACGGCCGATAAGGTGCTTTATTGATTCGTATTTCACTATTCAGATCACAGCTGAATCCTAGTGAGATGTGAAAATTGTCCGTACGGCCTCTTTGCTCCGCTCTGCAGGCACAAGGATGTATTAGAAATACTGTTCCCAAAGCATCTGAGCCCATTCTTCTATACACCAGTGGATTCATTTTATACACAAGCACTTCCTGTTGCCTGCAGAGACGCCGTACTGCAGGCCACCTAAACCTTGCGTGAAGACACTGAGGATGTTTTCACTTTGAAGGGACGCCGTTTTATTGGTCAGAACAACAACATAGTTAAAAACAGATTTTTGTACCGTAGCGATACTAAAAATCTCATCCCTTCTCTACAGATTTTTCCAGTTTTTTAAAAAGTTCCCTCTGTTTCCATCATTTCGTTGCACATGTGCAGTGACAATAAAGGGCTATTCTAGTCTTCTGTTCCAGATGTTGAAGCGGTTCAGTATTATTAACTCCAATATTCAGAAGCCCATTCATATCCTCTTTGTAGAGGAAAAAAAATGAAAAGCAATCAAACGCAGCTCAACATAACCGCTGCAGTTCACGCGTTTCTGTTTTTTTCCTCGCACAGTGACAGGAAGGAGGAGCCAAAGTTCATAATGTGTGCTTTATTAGATTCCACATGGGTTTCAGGTGATGATGATGATGAGGCTGCCTTTCACTCTCAGTTCATTTAGAGAATGAAGATCAGAGGGAGGAGGTGTCTCATCCTCATCCCACCCCTGCAAGATTAAAAGATGTATCCCAGTGTAGCCACCTTCTCTGGGGACAAATCTAAGTGGAAAAAGCTCATTCCCCCGAGTGGCTGAGTGGTATGAAGCTCACCTTTGGATAAGCTATCACGAGGTGTCTCTGCTCTCAATCAGTCTTTATCTACCCCGGCCGTCTCCCTCCTGCTTTCAGGACGCTCCTCAGCGAGAGAAGGCAGCATCAATACTGTTTTCACCCCACGCAGCTTTGAGAGAAGGCCCATTCTCCCCGAAATCAACTGAGAATTCCTCAGAAAGCGAAAATTGAAACTCTTCAAATAAGTAAAAGAGCTCCAACGTTTTCGTTCTCTCGGGATTGGATTTTGTCCTTAACGCCTTTAAATCTAGACAGCTTTGGACGAGGAAAGTTCCTGTCAGTAATCTGCATAGACTGATCCATACAGTTAAGCCCTTATGCTAAATCAGTCCTCCTTTTAATATTATTCTGTTTACATCAGCTGGCAAAACTGGCACAGTGAGAGATTTTGTGCCGTCAACGCGGTCAGGCGAAGCACAGGAGTCTTATGTGAAAACTAAGATGTTTCTTTCTTCTCTGTGTGGAGAACAGAGAGGTTGCTGCCAACTCAATTAACTATGCAAAAAGGAAAACAACAACTTCCACATAAATTAGACACATTAATGCTATTTACACAAACAAAACTAATTATTGTATCAGCCAAGTACTTTGTCTGCGGTGGCTCTGGCACATGAACACATCTCAAAGGCATTCTCTTCAGTAGTCTTTGGTTCGGCGGTCAGTGGAAGTATCGGGTATTTTGTGCATATGTATTCATGCATATGCGCATACGAGACCAGTCAAATGATTCCACGCACAAAAACAAACTGTACTGTTTTTACTTTCACGGTCCAAGAGTCGCACCACCTGTCACCGCAGGGCTCGTACATCCATCAAACACCACTTTCTGCTGTGCATTAAAAGCTTTAAATTCAATCTTCGGTTTAACTTTCTCCATCCCCAGAAGGGATTTTATTAAAAAGCCACTGTCCACATCAGCCATTTATGATCTTTCGTACTAAATTAAACTGAAATTAAATTAGTTTTCACAGCAAGGAAGAGACTGGATGAATCGAATATACGAGTGAAGATTAATTTCCACAGTTGCAGATTTTAAAAAAAATACATACACAGCTTACAAAAGCATATATTTATCCCCTATAGAGTGACGCGATGCCAGGTGGCTGGTTTTATTGAGACAGTGGTGCCATACTGAAGTTTTTCCTCGTAACATATGAAACTACCATTTAAATGTGAAGCCGGACTTCTATCAGCTTTGGAAACAGTCAGGAAACAGTTATCCCCACACGGCCACAAAAACTAAAGAATATATTCATCACTGGAAGAATTAATGCGAGGTACACTGCACTGGAGGCAAAAAAGAGAGGGATAACCTCGGGACAGCAAAGCCGTGCATAAATCCTAATTTAAGCAGAAACTGCATAAGGTCTGCGTGGCAAGGTGTTTTACAGATCGTACGTATTCGAATTAATCTACTCTGCAATAAAAAGAAGCGATCTGTCATTATAATGCACCCAGAAAAATGTAATCTCGGCTGGAAGTGGGTGAAATTCAGTTTTCTCTATAGTATCCCACGGCTATAAATTGATAATATAATGACAAATCTTTCTCAGAGTCCTTGAAAGCTCCTATCCTTGTGACATATGTGAAAAAAAGCTATGAGCATTTGCGTGTGCCCATCTATACCGTTAATTACGCCGCTGTAATAGACAGTCACGCCATTCTGATCCAGAAGTAAACAGATGTCATACAAAGGACACTTTAGGGGAACTGTAGGTGTTGTACATTTGCCATTACCTGTAATGGCGCTCCATCTCAGCATTTGTCCCATTGACTTTGAAGCATGGTGCGCTCAACTAATGTAATGTGGACTGGAATGGAAGCACTAGCCCATTAAAATGTAAGCAGAAGCAGAATCTGACAGATGCTGCTTGTTAGTTTCATTCAGTTTGAATGATCCACAGCAAACGGTGTCACACAGCTGTCTTACTAAACACAAGCTTTTAATGTAAATATGGCAGATGGGTTGTTTTTTGTTTTTTTGGGGGGGGGGGGTTGTGGGTTCATGGTGGGGACACTAGGACACAAAGTAGCATACTGGACACTACAGGAAGAAAGGTGAAAAAACGTATTCCTGACTAAAAATGTGCAGCTGGAGCACGATCTGTGAGTTTTCTGCACTACAGTGTTATAAAGTCAGCAGTCCAGTGTCTTATTCTAATCTCTTTGAACTGATGACCTACAGTCAGGCCCACTTTGTATACTTTAGTACGTTTGCAGATATGTGCAGTTTGCAGGGAATGTGATGCTAGCTGGAAAATTTCATAAGAACTTGTAACTTCTCATCATCATCTGACCACATACGATACTGAAAGTCTTCTAAGTGGAGAGATGACTGTGATACAGATGCAGGCTGCTGGGCTGGTAGTTAATATTCATCTTTGTGCTGGTGTGGTCACCGTTTACAGGGAAGAGGCCGGTGGTCCCAGCACTGCTCTGTCCCCGTCTTCATTTCGTCTTTGCACACCAAAAGGACAAAAAAAAAACCAAACATTTACACAATTAATGTACAATTCAGTGCAGTTAACTGTCACGGCTGGGGTATGTTTTTCTAATGCTGCTGACAGACAGACTCAGCGGTATGCATGCAGCGTTTGTTTTCAGGACCTAAAGTTAGCTAAAATAAGTACCTCTGCAAAGAAAACCTTGATATTTTGCAGCTTTTTGATTCCTTTTCTAAATGCAGCTTGGGACACTAAACATTCATCGTACTGAGAATAAGAACTTTACTTCATGTGAGTTTCATACAGAAAATGACGTGCCCCGACAACAGCGCGGGAGGGTCGTGCATGAATTCTGAGCAGGCAATTTCTTCCTTTGTTTGTTTTATGTTTGGATACAGGCAGAGCAAAGAGAATTACCTGCTCACTGTTTGTTTTTACCCAGATAATGCCAGAGCCATTTTATCAAGGGATAAATGATGTTTGCAGCCTCTTCCAAAAGATAAGAATGAAGCAGAAGACAACACTCTAAACTTCCAATACATATATATAAATACATATATATGATGTGTGTGTGTGTGTGTGTGTGTGTGTGTATCTATAAGATCTGTTGTATTATACCAAATGGCACAAAAGCATAAAGGCTGGGTGCTCTTGATGGATCAAAAATGAAGTGCCTGTACAGTCTGAATTTTCCAGAGGAGGTCTGCACCTTTCATACAGTCCTGTGAAAAAGAAAGCGTACTCTCTTTCAGTTCTAAGGTTTTCCGTATCAAGACAAAATAAAAAAACCCACACCTTTTTCTACTGTAGAATAACTCTCATTAAATTGCTGCTTGAAGCCACGAGAAATGAAATGGGTGGATTTTTTTTTTAAATCAAAGGAGGAAATAATAGCCGTCATTTAGAGGCTGTGGCGGCTTCTTAAAAGGAAGCGTGTTTTTTGCTCGTTTCGGCAGAATAGACAGTATCAAGGCTAACAAAAGAAATTAGTCCACGTGCTGCACAGTTTTGTACCGTTACTGAATCTCGTCAGCTATTTACTGTCGGTGCAGATCAAAAACATCCACACTGCTCTGTCCTCTACAGAGAGAGGAAAACTTCATTTACTCGTACCACTACACGGTATATTTAATGACTGAGATCCTCTTCGCTTTGCTCCTGCCTCACTTCAAACTGAAGGGGAATAAAAAGTGATATTGGCTCAGATTTTTTTGATTGTTTTACTGATTTTTATTTAAAGGTCAGTCACTACGTTTGCTGGAGACCATGCAGATTTCACCAGCTAGCAGCCGTGAGCCACTGCCTAATGATATACAACGGGTGCACATCAAGGACTCCTGTTGGGCCCACAGTTTGTGCATATATGAATGACTTTCGTAGCTGAAGTGTTCAGGAAAGGCCCGTGACACTGTTGCATACACACATGCTTAGAACTGCCACACAAAGGATCTGACAGTGACTGGATCGTTTACATTTTAACGTTGGAAAGCTGCTGTACACTCACTCATCCTGAGACTCCATCAGGTTCGAACAGACTGGTGGAGGTACAAAACTGAATTAATATGCAAATATGTGATTTCATGCTCGATTGACCCCAACCGGTCGCAGCAGATGGCCCCGCCCCTCCCTGAGCCTGGTTCTGCCGGAGGTTTCTTCCTGTTAAAAGGGAGTTTTTCCTTCCCACTGTCGCCAAAGTGCTTGCTCACAGGGGGTCATATGATTGTTGGGTTTTTCTCTGTATGTATTATTGTAGGGTCTACCTTACAATATAAAGCGCCTCGAGGCGACTGTTATATTGTATAAATAAAACTGAATTAATCAAAAGAATCTGGTAACAAACAAACAAACAAAAACAGATACGTTAAAGACTCTTTCTATGGCTCTAGTCCAGCTGTCGAACTGTGTGTGACATTTTGGGCTGAGACTGAAGAAAGTCATTAAACAAAACTGGGTAAAAAGCCAATTTAATATCATTTTGGGATACTAGTGAAACATAATCTTTTGAGCTTTCTCTGAGAATTTTAAATTATATCAAAAGTGTCATGATACAACTCCACTGGCAATTTAAACTTGTTTATCTGTCTCTCATGCATCTCTTTATCAGGGAAGACAGTCAGTAAGACCCACTGGGCCAGCCATTTTTGAAGCTTCACTGAGTCTCTGCCTGAAGGCTGGATATGTAACTTCTGAATATACTTCATGCAAACTTGATGGGTTCATTTGAATTTACTTACTATGAAAAGCTAAATTAATCAGTTATGAACCATTAAAAACAACAGAAAAAGAGTTTCCCTGCAGCTGACATGACATGGCAAGCTCCCTGTCCCAAAGGACCAGCAGGTCTTTAATCTGTACGATATGATCTATATTACAATATTACAGCAGCTCAGTTTCCAGAACTCAAATAAACTGTAATAAGCACTTTCAAAGGAATGGCACAGGCAACGTGTTTGTATATTGTATTTGTATATTTCCCACAGTGCTTTATTATATCAAAGATACCATTAATGGGACTAAATGTTTGTTGTGTCTCCGCGATGGTATTCACTCTGAATATAAAATGACATCTGGTAAACAGCAGCCAGCTTACATTATTTGACAATGATTAAATTTACCGCTGCATACCAACTTCATCGAAACTGTGCCACAGGATCCCCAGAGTCATTTGTGGCTGGTTTGTTAGTAGAAAATCTATTCGGTCTCATTTTTTGTTACGTGCGGTTTGTACTGTATGCACTGGACCATGTGAATAAAACACTCTGGAATCTTAGTGTTAGGAATATATTAGTGAGATCCTCCTTGGCCTCTTGTAGCACTATGGTGCCTCCAGTTTTATCCATTGCAAATGCATAAGGACGCACATGCACGTACTGCGCATGCGCACATATTTATGCACACCGGTGATGCAATATACAGCGCTGGCATCGGGTGTCATATAATCTGTCTTATCTGCAGGTGGAGATGCTAAAATACCGTGCATAGATCTGTCTGGTAACAGAGGTAGGCCAGAGCAAGACTGCAGGCTTACAAGCATGCATGCTTAGTGTTTATGAGGAGGGAAATGCACTTGGTATATAGTTTAATAACAGGCATAATACATTTTGGTGAGTTACACTGAAAACTAACAATTAAAAAAACACCTCTAAATTCAATATTTTCATAATTAGTATTTTCCCATCCAGTGAAAAAGCTTTGCATCATCGTTAGGCTGCAGACAGAAAACGAACAGATAAACGCCCAACCTAGGAATGTTTTCAGAGCATAGCTTGCTTCTCTTCTCAATGCAACGTCAAAAATTAGATAACCATGTGAAATGATAACTCTGTCCTTTACCTCATGTTTCAGATCCAGTTTGTTTGACTAGTTTGCTGTGTCTCGTTTGAGTTGGTGGGCCTGGGTGCTGTTCCGTTGGACTATCTGCACCCTAGCACAGAACTCAAAAAAAAAACCAAAAACCCAGAAGCATATGTAATTAGCAAACTCTGTAAGGCATGTGAGAGGATAGCGTGTGTCATAGCTTCTACAAATGGCCTCAGACAGGCTACAAAGTGAATAAGATCCTAGTGTGCTCTGCAAGAGTGCTTTAGGAAGAGATGGAGAACAAACGTGAGAGGGTGAGATGCTGAGACAAATTGAAGCATGCTTGGCCTGGATTGTTATGCACAGTGTGAGCAGCTAATCGTGCTCAGACATGGTACAAGACAACCGTGCCTACTGTGAGTAAACTCTTGGAGAGATCCAAAGGGAAACAACCTCAGGAGATTTGAAAAAAAGCAGGCAGTTAGTGCATATTAGCATTAGTGTGAGTACATGTGGGTAGCATGTCATTGTATGATTCTTGTGAGAATGTATTTACCTGCAGCTCAAGGTGCAGTCATATGAAAAAGAACGTTTTTATAGGACATCTTAGCACCATCGTCAATATGTGTGAACACCTCTACAAACGCACAAGTTTGTTCAGGTATGCGTTTAACGCGATGTCATAATCTTCCCAGCAGCGGACGTCCCGAGCAAGTGAGTCCACCTCAAGGTCAGACTGTGCAATGACAGTAATTCACGTCAAACTGACGACAGTATAATAAGAAGACTGAACACGTGTGGAAGGTTTGCCGGGAAAAACAACGTCTTCTCTCTAAAAAGAACATGGCAGCACGTTTGAGATTTGCAAAGTTGCAAATACAAAGTACAAAACTCCTGGAACAATGTCCTCTGGGCAGACAAGACCAAAGTGGAGACTTTTGGTAATAATGCATAGAGCCATGTTTGGTGAACACCAAACACAGCGTATCAGCACAAACACAGCCAGGGGTGGAGGGCTGATGTTTTGTAGCCATAGGACCCGGGCACCTTGCAGTCGTTGAGTCGGCCGTGGAGTGTTCTGCATACCAAAGAATTCTAGAGTCAAATGTGAGGCCGTCTGTCCCACAGCGAAGGCTTGAACACGTTCAACCAACAGGACAGTGATCCCAAACACAGAACGGCTGAAAAAGAAAAGAATCATCTGCAGTGGTCCAAAGTCCAGGCCTCGTGCTAACTGAAACGCTGTGCTGGGCCCTTCAGTGAGCTGTGCGTAGCCTCCATCAACTGAAGAGTGGACCAAAACTCCCCCACAACAATGTGAGAGAGCGAAAAACAAATAGTTTGGTCCTACGAGCTCCTGAGTCACGTGTCGTACTTCGTTTTTATCTGGACAGCAGAAGTGAGTTTCAGAAGCCTGAAACATCCATGTTAGCGCACTTAGTGTTAGCATTATTTGTCTTTAATTTTACAACCGCCCTCTGTTGTTTTTACCGACAAACTGAAAGTGCTCAGTCATTAACAACATGCACAACGAAGACCAAAATCAATTCAGGACTCCACTGAGATGTAATCCCTTCTTTTCCTGAGCTCTAATCAATGTAACAAGCACACGCTTCCATCCGGTCCAAGTTAAGCCTGCATCCATAACACTGTCTGCATTGCTGCCCTAACAAGTTTAAAACAATGTTCCTTACAGGCTGCTTTGTGGCGTGTTGTCACTCTGGAACTCTGAGTGATGGTGAGGCTGCAGACAACACACCACTGAGAGAGTTTTAAAGTAATGAGACTGACAAAGCAGGACGTTAAAAAGGTGAATTTTAAGCTTTCGCTAACTCTGGGAATTCAGTGAGTGAAAGACATTTTAAACTGCTTTACATGACAGGAGAGCGAGAGTGATGACAATTAAATGGACATGTATACCTAGCGCCATACTTGTGAAATATTTGTATATAAAATGCAGATACTAATCACCTGAAAGAAAGTGCTAGTTTAACAGCAAATTGTGTTCACATGTGCATGGCGGTGAGCAGACGTACAAAAAGAAGAAAAATGGAAAGGACTAGGCCAGATAACCGCAGGAGAGCCGAGTGCACACAGGCAGAATTTCAAAAGGACAGGCAAAGCTCCTTTCTTCTTTTTCCTCTTTAGGTAACGATGGCGGGCAGGCAACATGGCCAGCATGCAAACAGTCACTGTGATACAAAGTCATTGTAGTCTTTTCTTGAAGTTAGTGGTCTTGACTTGTGCCAACCAGTTTGAAGAGAAAAAAAATGGCCTGGCCTCACTCAGTCCTCAAAAGACACAAAGAGGTCCTGTTTCTGGCCTTTGTTGTGCTTCTTACAGTCTAGTTCATGATAAATGTAAGCGAGGCATCACATCGCAAATAATTCAGTGCTGTGTGCTTATATACGCCACAGTTTTCCATCTCCGTGAACGAAATGCTGTATGAAAGTGTCGTCCCCGGTGTGCGCCTGTTACAGCAGACCGGCTGCACTGCTGAAGGTGCTGTGAATTTCTCTGGCAAACCTCCGTGATTGGCAGCGGATGGATGGCTGCAGCCTGAGGCGGTCCGGTGTTGCTGGATATCAATCACTGCTGATAAATAGCCCTCTCCGCTGAAAACAAATGTCCCCTCCTTTTCCACTGATTTAGATGAATCAGCCAAAGGACATCAACATCCCATTGGTCTGGCTGGCGCTCTACTCATCAAAGTACATCTGTTAGCTGTCTTTTAGTGGGAAAACAAATATCCTCTAAAACACTTCCAAACCGCAAAATATAAATTCCCAACTACAGAAAACACCGCCGTCGAATCGCCTGTCGTTTTTTTTTTTTACATGTGAGGGAAAAACGGCATATTAATTTCTCCTGTAGTTTATCACCGCTCGCCCTCACCCTGCCCTCTCGCCATCATTCACACACTGAGGCTCTTCTTCACTTGTGGTAGAAAGGCTGTCAGGGTGAAATCTAAATAGGTAATTATCTGACTTGTGTGAAGCAGAGGCAGAGAGAGAGAGAGGCAGCCTGCGGGTCCTCGTGACCAGCCTAAAATCAAGCCCACTTCTCAGCACAGGAATATTAATTGCAGTCCCACCTTGTGTCTGGAGCCTTTATTGGATCCCCTTGTTTTCCCAAACAAGGCAAAATGAGGGCAGCTTTTTCCCTTCCCTCATTCACCCATTGATTGTTTACTTAACAGGTTAGCATTTGAGA
>VVHJ01002947.1:0-12169 GCA_015107715.1 Tylochromis polylepis | reverse complement strand
TATAGACTCCGTTTCATGCTACCACTAGAGTGAAATCAGCGCCAGCATTCAAAAGTGACCAAAGCATCAGCCAGAAAGCATAGGTACTGAGAAGTGGTCTGTGGTCACCACCTGCAGAACCACTCCTTTATTGGGGATGTCTTGCTAATTGCCTATAATTTCCACCTGTTGTGTATTCCATTTGCACAACAGCATGTGAAACTGATTGTCAACCAGTGTTGCTTCCTAAGTGGACAGTTTGATTTCACAGAAGTGTGATTGACTTGGAGTTACATTGTGTTGTTTAAGTGTTCCCTTTATTTTTTTTGAGCAGTATATATAAAAACCAGAACCAGAACAGGAAAGCAGCCAGGAAGCCCCATTGCACAGCTATTCAGGTGGAAAGTGCATCACAGAACCCCAGTCTGAGAAAGAGATTCTTGACATTTCATAAACTGCCACAAACATCTGTAAGACCCAGATTGTGTTTTAGTATGATTTTCTTTCTTTTTAGTTTTATGCATTTAATAATCATTTTTTTAGAGCAAGAATCATCCAAGTTTCTAAAGAAAGAATAAATATTGCCCTTGTCTTTCCAGACACGCAAATGACCAGGTTTATTGCATTTTTAAACATGTTAAACTTGCACTGGGTTGTTAGAACACAGGAGTGGTTGTTACTAAATAATCACTCCTCTGTATACCCACATCAATTTGAGCCATTAGAAATAATAGATATAATTTATGGTGAACTATTCAATTTTTCATTACTTGTCATTTACACAGCACACAAAAAAACACGTTCAATAAATATGAATGTGCTTTACTTTAAAAAACAATAACTTTTTTAAGTGGCTTCAAACTTCAGCATGGTTGTCATGAAAAATCTTTTTCCTGTAAAAATGAAAACAGGCCAAGTGCCAGAATTTTGCTATAATTTTTTTTATCAAAGCGTAAAGCCCACTATTATAATCATTATACCCCTCAAAGAAAATCCTTTCCTGGAGCTGCTAATAACAATCCAGATTTACTACACAGCTGCAGGTTTGGGATAATCGGCTTTGCAGCTGTTACACAACATATTAAGAAGCAAGAAATATATTGTATTTACAAATTACTTTCCTACTTCCTGGTGTGCAACCAAGCAATTAACCATAGACATGCTCTTTCATGCAGAGTACCAAGAGCTTTCTTGCTTGAAAAAAGTGATTGCCATAAGCTGTGCAATAAGTGCATTAATGATTAATTTCCTTCACTAATTCTCCTTCGCAGACTTTGATCTGACTGACAGCGCTGTCACAGCTTTACTAAGTCTGCAGGTGGGGATACGAGTCCCCTTGGGTTGAGATTTGCCACTAAGCAGACATCATAGTTGTCATGCATTAAAGCACGCCGAGCCACTGCAGTCCACCGGTTCTCCCATGGGTCCAGCTCCAGAATGTCCTTTGTTATATCATCATGGCGATCTAAGGATAGTTAATACACAGAGTGGAAATATAGTCACAGGGGGAAAAAATGCTAAATATTTTATGCATATCAGATATAGATACTTTTTCATTACCTGCTCCTTTGTAATATCCACAAACATAAATCTTTCCTCCCACGACACCGGCATTGGAGGCATTGGTACGCAGTGAAAGCTGGGAACATGGTAGAGGAGGTCCATCCCTCCAATAATCTCCATCTGGGTTGTAAATCTCCACAGCATTGAGACAGTGACGGGATTGTCCACGGTCCACACCCTCACAGCCAATACCGCCTGAGAAACAAGTCAGCAACATTCCCAAAGACAAAAATCAGTGCAGTTCAAAGAGGACGGCCATCATAATTGCACTAATAAAATTCCTTCAAATGTATGGTCAGCTTAACAGAATAATTCATCTTACCCATCACATAAATTTCCCCATTGAGTACCACAGCACTGCAGCGGTACTTTGAGTACTTCATGGGACTGAGCTCTGTCCATTTGTTTGTGCTTGGATCATACTCCAAGAGGCGGTTACTAAGACAGTCGGGTTCCTCATCCATCCGGTATGACTGGAAGGTCGAAAGGGAGCAATGATATGACAAAGCAGAGCAGGTGCAGTCAGAGAAGGGTCACATAGGGACACAGTAAGAGCTCTTGTTAAATGTGTAAATGAAGTATCTTTAGTTTATAAGACTTAAAGTGAATGTGTTTAAATAGCTGAAAAGTGATTTCTTTTATTTTGCCTCACCTGTGGGGTTCGACCACCCACCACATAAAGGTGATCTTTCATTCTGACCACGCTGTGACAGGCCAAAGGCATAGGAAGGGGTGCTGCGCTCCGCCAGGGTCCACCCTGCAGGGACCATCGTTCCACACAGTTTGTGATGAGAAACTGGTTCTTCAGCTTCATCTGGCCACCCAGCAGGTATAGAGTGTCTCCCAGTGACGCCAGAGCATAAGAATCACGGTACTCTGCTGATGTGAGGTGCTCCCAGCTTCCTTGGGCCTCCACTTTGTACCTGGAAATCAAATCTGGCAACACTTAGACACAGCACATACATCTTCTGTATGTGGGGTAAGCAAAGGCACAGCAGTCGAGTGTTGCCAGATATCTTTTCTTACCTGCAGATTTCAACACAGATGTCTTTCTGTCGGGCCATTCTGCGAGCACTTGCCTCTCCTGCTACAATAATGTCATTTCTTTCAGTCACAACCCCAGTACACACATACCCCAGAGCCTCTCCGTAGCGAGGTGAGGTGATGTAATAGATTCGCCCTGTGGATGGGGCAAAGCAAAAGCTGCGCTCAGCATAGCTGCCATACCTTGACCTGATACCACCACTGTCATTGCCAATGCAGAGCAGCAGATCTGTGGTTTCCATGCCATACCGCAGCTTTAGTTTGCGTGGTGCAGCTGCGGGATGCAAAGCTGTGGCCTCCAGTCCTTCGTTCATAATCTCCAGACAGTCAGCATCAGCCAGCAGGGCTGTGTTTCTCTTTATTGCTTCTCTTAAGTAGTCGGGGTTTATTAGTGGCAGACGGACCTTCCGCAGGAGCTCTGGGAGATGCCGAACACGTACCTCTCCATCCACCAGGATACTGTGTTTGACCCACCGAAGGACCACATCCAAAATGGTTTCTTCCCGAGAAACATTCAGATCGTCAGATGACAGAAGCTTTCCAAGCTGATGGGCCTCCAACTCCAGGACCTCCTCATTCTGGCACACTTGGACAAAGTGCTGCCTCAGGAAGCGCTGAGCTTGGTCAGCCAGTTCCTCTGCACCAAGGTCACGGGCAAAGTAATACACACCGAGGCAATTGGAAGCATCCATGTTCTCCATCATGTGCAGCTGACAGCGAGTGAAGACATCATCCATCTGGAAAAGAAAAGCTGCTATGGAGATGCCTTGTACGTTGCCATTAGTGAGAGGAAGATCTGAGCAGTACATGTAGTTCAAGAGGAGGGCAAGGCTGTCTGCAGGAGTGTCACGCAGGAATATCTCTCTGTTGTTGCACTCACGCAGGCCACAGGTGAACATAACACGGAAGTATGGGCTGAAGGCGGATAGAACAACTCTGTGGCAGGGAAAGCTGACACCCTCAGCAACCAGCACCACATCTGTCAGATGCTCAGCCTCCCTCATCTTCCTCAGCTGGTCAAGCAGCAGCAGCCCATGTTTAGCAGTGAGATCCATTATGCTTCAAAATCGGTGAAAATATTATTTACAAATCTAAACAGGAGGTTTTATTCACCCTGAACAACTAATGAGGCTCTTTCTGAAAAACAGAAGAAAATGCACACAAAATTAAAGGCTGCCACTCCCAACATTTCACCGGTGCACAATAGAGTGAAATTTGGTTAAAGAAGTTTCATCAAATCAAGCTTATGTGGATAAAAAGGAAGTAATGTTTCAGTTAAGATCAGTACAGTCTAAAAGAGACTTTAGGCAGTGCCTTATATTTCCACCAACCTCATGACATGATGACATGACATTTTCAGATTAGCCTTTATGTACAATATATAGATCAACATATAGAAGTGTATACAGCAGAGTAACATGCACACTGTAACAGATCACTATGACAGCAGACCACATAGTGCAGCATTTATTCCCTTTAAAAAAAAGTCTTACCAAATGCATCAGCTCCTCTTGGCGTAATAAAAAGACTGTCTTTGGTCTAAAAAGACCAGTGCATATCTGTTTTTAAACAGGCTACATGTGTTGTTGATGTTGCCGAATGTCACAGTTGGTGGGGTTAGAGAGGTCTGAGCAAATGCGTGGCAAAGATATGTACCCCCTCCTCTGCTGCTGCCCTCTGAGCTGGTAACCCAAAAATAGATAGTGTTGTGGCAGACAACAAGTGGGTCAGAAGGTTTTGAGTCATCCTTGAAGAGAAGGTTTTAAAGCAGTCACAACAACTGTTATTATATTTTATGTTGTCATTCATAATTTGACTCAGCAGTATTATATTGTCCACCATTTGGGGTAATTCTTTCCAGGTTGTTTGCCCTGGTTGCATACATGCCGCTCTGAAATGTATGAGATATTGCTCTGAGTTTGGATTCAGATTTCATGACTGTGTTCTCTTAAAGACCCAGTGTATACTGTATGCGCACAAGCTTCAGAAATCAGACTTTAAAAGAACCCACGTTTGATTTTGTCACTTTGTTCTAAGGAAGACTTCATTAAAGAGTTACCAGTGTACGCTGGGTTTAAAATGACTGTTCATGGTTCATTAGCTTCAGTTTTGTTGCTGAATGGAAAAAATAAAACAACATGAATGGAAACACATGATCACTGAGTTAACCTTTTTCTGCTTTCAGCACATAATTACATCTTTTGCTTCATCCGGTCTGCCAGCTTTGTAATACCTCTGCCCACAATATCCTGACTGTAGTTAACCATTAGGCAATATGGTGTACATATGCAGATGCAGTTGCTGCTTTCACAACAGTGCTCTAGCATCTGCTTTTGGTTGCACGTTTGCAGTCAGAAAGAGTCTTTGGACTTGGACAGAGTTGGACAGATTAAGCCCAATGGAGTCTGCACGCAGATCTGGGAGATTCAGAGTGGAGAGGGATGTGCTTGATGAATTGAAACTGGAAGAGGTAACACAGAGGAAATCCTACTCTGATATCCACTCTTCTCTAAGTGAGCAGCTAAAGAATTCCTTAAGGTAAGGTCCTAAAGAATATCTGCCAGCAGCTCTACAGCACAAAGATTTTCACAGTTTCTTCTTGAATCCTTCAAATTCCTCCCAGATGCAACGTACTTCACCTCAAGCAAAGTATAGTGAGCAGACTGCCTGTGTTATACTGGCTCCCCAAGTACTCAGTCTGGGACTACGGCATGCCAGACCTCATCTCTGGGATTAGTGTGGGTATAATGCACCTGCCACAAGGTATGGCAATATTTTAGTATGACTTGCCAGTTGTATTCAAATAGCACAGCTCCTTAAACATACTTGTCTGTCAGCTGGTGTAACAAAACATCTGCCATCTACAGGTATGGCATATGCATTACTGGCTTCTTTACCTCCTGTATTTGGCCTCTACTCATCGCTCTACCCAGCACTGGTCTACTTCTTTTTTGGAACATCACGCCATATTTCCATAGGTAATGATGCAAATGGGAGATATACACTGTGCCATGACAGCTGTAGTAACTGTTGTAATAACACGCATTGCTATGTTTTATTGTGTTCAGGCACATTTACAGTGCTCAGCATCATGGTGGGTAGTGTGACAGAAAGACTTGCTCCAGATGTAAATTTCCAAAAAGCGAATGGGACCAACATCACTGCAGAGGTAGATGTAACTGCCAGGGACTCATACAGGGTGCAGGTGGCAGCAGCTACTACTGTGCTAGGAGGACTTATTCAGGTTTGCAAAACTGTAAAATCTCAGAAAACAATAACGCCCTCCTATTTTGCTATTACAGCTGTATTAACACATATGTACTGAAAATATCGCATTCACAGGTGCTACTGGGTGTGGTAAAGTTTGGATTTGTGGGGACATATTTGTCTGAACCTCTGGTGCGAGCTTACACAACAGCTGCAGCAGCCCATGCTGTTGTGGCACAACTGAAGTACATCTTTGGAGTTTCCCCTACGCGGTTTAGTGGTCCACTGTCGTTGGTGTATGTGAGTACTATGAAGTATTGTGAGTAAGTGCTCTCTGTGTTTCTGTTAATAAAACAGTCCTGACCTAATTCTTTTACATGTGTTGGAACAACTTGGGTGTATGTGTTAAATCACAGCACTGACACTCACAGAGGAGCTGCATATATACTCTTACCTAAGGAGCACAAATGCTTTTAGGGCTTTGTCGCTTTCATTTAGACTTCTTGAGTCTTTTATACATTTTTAAAGAAGGATTTTACTGATTTCACACATCCTAATCTGTGTTTGTTGCAGAGTACTAAAGCATGCATTGGAAAAAGTATTTAAAAGTCCTAAGTGGTTCCAGAGTTAACTACAAGGAATGTGATAATCTGAAATCAGTTATCTGTCATAGTTTGATTTCAACCTATGCATACAATACAGCTTGTTAAAGACACCCTTCTGTACTCATGACTCAATATGAGCAAAATCAGTACAATGTCACTTTTATGTGTCTTCATATATATAGCTTAAATCTATAACTACCTCCTACTTTTTAAAAATTTTCAGACTCTGAAGGATGTTTGCTCTTTGCTGCCAAAAACTCATCTTCCCACACTGCTGGTCAGCGCTGTGACTATAGTGCTTCTAATTGCAGCCAAGGAGCTCAACTCATTTCTCAATTCAAAGCTGCCAGTGCCCATCCCAGTGGAGCTTATCACAGTAAGTTGACAGGAGGACACTCTCTCTGGCTGCTCTTTATATTATCACCTCTGTGCTCTGTGCTGATGTAGCGGTGCTGAAAAAGCACAGACACAGTGGAAAAGAGCCGCTGAATCAGCACCACCGTCGGGGCCTCTCTCTTTTTGCACTTCATGGCAAAAAAAATTATATTTATGGCTAATAATTAAGTGCACATCATCTATTCAGTCATATGAAAGACTGAATTTTAATGATTGATTTTAAAGGTAGACATGCGCTGCAAAATTTAGCTTTGCACCTTTGTGTTTGTGACATTTGTGTTTGCTGTGATCACTTTAGATTGTGGCAGGGACACTGATATCCTCCTATGCCCACTTGAACACCAACTACACAATTTCAGTTGTTGGAGAAATTCCTAGTGGGTATGCATTTAACTTTATCTTCTACTGCTGTCAATTTGCTTAAGTCATTTTTCCAGTACATTAGAACTAACTAGTTTCCTTCATATCCTCCACATATGCACCAGTTTAAGCTCCCCCAGTGTACCAGATGTGAGTCTTTTTGGAGAAGTTATTGGTGATGCTTTTGCACTGGCTGTTGTTGGATACGCCATATCTATTTCCCTTGGAAAAACATTTGCACTAAAACATGGATACAAGGTGGACAGTAACCAGGTGAATAAGACCTTACAACAAATAATCCATGACTTTTTCTACATTCAGTAAAAGTCAAAGTTATTTTCATCTGTTTCTCTCCAAATTGTGTGTCTTTGTCTCCACCCTGTTGCAGGAGCTTGTGGCACTGGGTCTGAGTAATACAGTCGGAGGCTTCTTTCAGTGCTTCTCTGTCTGCTCCTCCATGTCTCGAAGTCTAATACAAGAGACAACTGGGGGCAAAACACAAGTGAGTGAGCACCTGAAGTTAAAACTTGACACAGAGGCAGCCTAGAAATAAGCATTACATCACAAGCCAAAGTCTTTCCAGAAAAGCACTGCATGTGCGAGAGCTGTACAGCAAACTGGCTATAAATATGTCCTAGCTGAGTATTACTGAGGCAAGAGATTTGCAAACTTTAATTTACAAATAAAAATGAATAGTAAACAGGAAATTTGAGATTTATGACATTTAATTATTATGCAAACCAAAAGCTAAATGGAGACAAGAAGCAATCAAATAGTTGTTTGTGTTGTTTGTGCAGATGGCTGGAGTTGCCTCATCTCTAATTGTGTTAGTGACCATACTTAAACTTGGGACACTGTTCCAGGAACTGCCAAAGGTCTGACTGTGCTATGACCTGCCTGTCTTTACTGTTTTTATGATGCTTTACAGATTTTCTGCCATTTCTGACCATATTCCTGACTATTCTCGTTGCTTTAGGCCATCCTTTCAGCAATTGTGTTTGTAAATTTGAAAGGGATGTTCAAGCAGTACTGTGACATTGTTACACTGTGGAGGAGCAGCAAGATCGACCTGGTGAGAGGATAACAAATTATGACTGTGTATCATTTTAAATCATCCTTAAATGTAGCAGGTGTGACAGAGTTTCATAATGACTGTCACAGGAACAGGATAATGCAGTGTGCCCCTGTGTCCCTTAGATGATTTGGTTGGTCACCTGGGTATCAACATTGCTCCTCAATCTGGATCTGGGTCTGGCAGCATCCGTCACCTTTGCTTTGTTTACGGTTATCTTCAGGACTCAGCTGTAAGACACATCATAGCAATTCACTCTGCAGGCTGTCAGTCATGCTGTTTGTGAGATGCAGCATTAGGAACAAGATGTTGGTTGCAGGATTTGCCAGATTAGATAAAATGCTGTATGCAAACATAATGCGCACATACATTAAGTGTTTTTATTCCTTTTCTCAGGCCGACATACTCTGTTCTGGGAAATATTCCAGGTACAGAGCTCTATGTGGATATAGAAACACACAGAGAGGTGAGACAGAAAGCTATGAGTAAAAGCTTGTCTCCCTTGACTGCAAAAAACTAATGATGTCTATGTGTTTGACAGGCAAGAGAGATTCCAGGTGTTACTATATTCTGCTCGTCTGCTACAGTTTATTTCGCCAATGCTGAGCTCTACCTGGAAGCCCTGAAAGAAAAGGTCTGTAAGAATGAAATCAAGTCCACGACTGCAACTTGTGACTTTATCTCTTGAATAATCTGATCATTCACTATTTTCTTGATCAAAAATCAAATCGTTTTGCCCAGAAAATCTTGCACAGTGGAAAAAAAATGTATCACCAATATGACCCTGCCAGTCCCAATTCCAATCATTTATTATCACACATGACAAAAGCAGTTTGAGAACATAAAACCAGACAATTACAGATCCCTACCCTTTTTTTGTAAACATTTTTCATGTTTCATGTTCTTAAATTTATGTTATCCTCATCTTATATTTTATTCTTCTTCCTGTTTTCAGAGCGGGCTTGACATCAGCAAAATGATTATCTACAAAAGGAGGCAGGAGGCTAAACGGAAACGAAGAGAAAGAAAGGCTGAGAGACGGGCAAAGAGGCAGGCCAAGAGAGAGGTAATATGCTGAAAATGTTCAGTATCTTATTCTCCTCTCAGCTGCTCTCTTTCAGGGTCACTGCTGCATCTCTTCTGGCCCACTGCATCTTCATCTCTTATGCAAACCACATACATGTCATCTCTCACCACATCCAAAAGCCTCCTTTTTGGGCCTTTTTTCCTTTTCTCCTGCCTGGCAGCCCCACCTCAACATCCTTCTCCCAGTTTACCCAGTATATCTCCTCTACAATTGTCCAATGCAATAATCTGGTCTTCTTCACTTTATCACCAAACCGTCTGACCTGAGCTGTCCTTGTGATGTATTTATTAATCCTATCCATTATTGTCACTCTCAACACAAATCTTATTATGGAACAGTGGCAGTCACATTTAAAAGAATTTTAAAAGTGATTTTGACTGTTAAGCCCATCGGTTGCCTTACCAAAAGTTAATCGGAAAACTGATACATTAATATGAGTCACACAAATTCGAAAGAGTGCAGGCAGGATGGAGGTGAATGTCAGAGGTGATTTGAGACAGAAGGTTAGCAGAAAAAGTGAAAAGGAAGGTTTAAAAAGTAGTGAAACATGCTATGATGCACGGTTTGGAGCTGACAAAAAAGACAGGAGGCCGATTTATAGGTGGCAGAGCTGGAGATTATCACTGGAAGTGACCAGAATGGACAGGATTAGAAATGAGTATATTAGAGGGACAGTTCAGGTTGACCGGTACTGGAGACAAAGTAAGAGAGACAAGGCTGAGACTGTTTGGAGATGTCCATAGGAGGGATAGTGGATATACTGAACACAGAATGTTGAAGATGGAGATGCCAGGCAGAAGAAAAAGAGGAAGATTCATGGATATATTGAAGGAGGACATGTAGAGGGTTGGTGTAATAGAAGAGGATGCTACGGGTAGGGTGAGATGGAAACAGATGATCCACTGAGGTGACCCCTAAAGGGAGCAGTCGAAAGAATAATGATATATGTGGGCCATCAGTAGCCCAACTGCTCTAAACTTAAAAACCCCAAAGGTGTACTTCACAGTTATATTAACAATAATTTCCTTTATATCCAACTCCTAAGAGACGAGCACAGAGGGCAGTGAGACAGCGCTCAGAAATCTCTGTGGAGGAAGAGGGTGGCTGTTGGAGAGACACATCCATAGATGGGACCGTTACAGTGAAGGATGAGCAGGGTGGGACTGAGAGGGAAAACGGGACAGTGTTTGTTATCCCAACCACTCCCCGAACACCAGACGGTAGATGGGAATACCTCAAAGGAGGAGATCCAGATTGCACCAGCTTAGGATGGATGTCTGAGCTGCAGGATGGGGACACCACCACTCTGGGCTCGAGCAGTGAGGACACCTTGAGCCATGATCTTGAGCGGGTCTCTCTGGGATCCCTAGGCAAATGGACCTGGGATATTCATTCCATCATTCTTGACCTCTCCACAGCTAACTTCATTGACACAGTGGCTATCAAGACCATGAAAAATGTGAGTACTAAGCAGGCAATTATTTCATGAGTGAAATGCCCACACATTTTATGCTGTTTTGAAAGCCTGGAACAAAACCATATGACTTTAAGATCATTCAGGTGTCAACATTTTTCGGCGTTCAAGGTTGTTTTTAATCAGCAATGTCAAATATAGACACAGAGCAGCATACTTTTTGAATGCCGGTGTCACTAAAATGCAGTTTTCTGTAATAGATTCATACCTTGTCACAGTAAAATTGACCCTGATGATCCCTTCTGATATAAATTATGGAAACAACAGATGTTTATTATATCTACAGATTTTCCAGGACTTCAGTGAGATTGATGTAGATATCTACATGGCTGGTTGTCAAGGTAAGTGAATACCGCTGCTGCAGGTGTACTGTGCTGCACTTTATAGTGGTGATAATTCACTCATAGACTCTTTTGTTTGCAGCCTCTGTGGTGGAACAATTAGAGCGTGGCGACTTCTTCTCTGAGCGAATACTGAAGAGAAGTCTTTTTGCCTCCGTACACGATGCTGTGCTCCACTGTCTAAACCATCGTGGAGCAACAACCATCCCAAGATACGAGCCGTCAGTGGTACGTCCAGCCAAGATTCAGGTTTCATTTTCAAACACAACTTTCTTGTGTCTGGGAATGGATATTAAGGATGATGATTAAATATTTAAAACACTTTTTTGATTACAGGAGCTGCATACCAGCACGAAACTTTAAGGCCTTCATTCAAACACATATGAAAAAACATTGACCAGAAGGAATCATTCATTTATGCAATAT
Organism: Tylochromis polylepis; assembly: GCA_015107715.1. Lineage (NCBI taxonomy): Eukaryota > Metazoa > Chordata > Actinopteri > Cichliformes > Cichlidae > Tylochromis > Tylochromis polylepis. The sequence continues at coordinate 615 of VVHJ01002947.1, read as the reverse complement.
CAATTTATTACTTTTTGAGTTATCCCACTGTGTGACAAGGGTGTCTCCTTCATTTGCTTGCTGACTTGATTTGATATTCATACAGTTTTTTATTTAAGTTATAATACAGTGGGATGCAAAAGTTTGGGCAACCTTGTTAATAGTCATTATTTTCCTGTATAAATCGTTGGTTGTTACGATAAAAAATGTCAGTTAAATATATCATATAGGAGACACACACAGTGATATTTGAGAAGTGAAATGAAGTTTATTGGATTTACAGAAAGTGTGCAATAATTGTTTCAACAAAATCAGGCAGGTGCATAAATTTGGGCACTGTTGTCATTTTATTGATTCCAAAACCTTTAGAACTCATTATTGGAACTCAAATTGGCTTGGTAAGCTCAGTGACCCCTGACCTACATACACAGGTGAATCCAATAATGAGAAAGAGTATTTAAGGGGGTCAATTGTAAGTTTCCCTCCTCTTTTAATTTTCTCTGGAGTAGCAACATGGGGGTCTCAAAACAACTCTCAAATGACCTGAAGACAAAGATTGTTCACCATCATGGTTTAGGGGAAGGATACAGAAAGCTGTCTCAGAGATTTAAGCTGCCTGTTTCCACAGTTAGGAAC
>VVHJ01002945.1:0-13117 GCA_015107715.1 Tylochromis polylepis | reverse complement strand
GTTAAAAAAAAAAAGGTTAAAAAAAAAAAAAAAAAAAAAAAGGAAGAAGAAGAATTGGCGAGAGTAGTTCAAAGAAAATTACAAAGCAGGATGACATGTTTTCATTAGCGGTGGTGGAGTTTAGACTTTATCTTGACATTTTACAAAAGAAGTAGAAAGTAAAATGCCAGTTCACAGTGAACTACAGAAAGCTTCTTGGATCCCAGCTGATTCCTGCAACCACTCACCGCCTCGCTCTTAACCTTCCATCAACCTTTCTCAACTACTCTGGCACCACAGGAATTGTATTAATAATATTACTTGCAGGGGGGACAAACCAGAGTCTACAGGCTGCCTTGGTGCCACAATTTAGTGCTTTAACGGCAGCCAGTGAATTAATGCGTGTCGAGGGGAATCCCACAGGTTGGTCTGCAGGGGTAAGGTCAGCAGGCAAAACTGCAATAATCTCCCACCACTCACTTTATTGGCCTCCTCCGATTGGGTTTTTATTAAATCTCAAGCACGTGCAACTGTTCTTGAGAGGTGGAAATGAAAGTTAAAAGTCCCCAGTCTATCTAAAATATGACAAAGAGTGTGCTCGGCAACAGCGCATCTATAAGTGTTCAAAACATAATAAGAAGGCTTAGATGACAGTAAATCTGGAGCTTTTTAATCGGTTTCATTAGAAGAAATGTTATTTGGGAATTCCAGCATATTGAGAAAATGATAAAATGCAGGGAAGGCAGTGTCCTCCTGTGAACAGCAAACAGATTAAGCTTCATATTTCACCAAGTGAAGTGAAAACCCTTCAAAATGCCTTGGCTTTATATTTGGTGCCAAAATGTTCCTCTGAGACTTTTTAATCTGCATATTACAATAACTTTAAGAGAAGCCTGAATAATAACCACGGCTAACTGACAGGAGTGACAAAAAACAAAACAGAAACTCTAAATTTGCAATAAATGGAAACCAAAAGAGGAACATGTGAGCTTGGAGGTAGAGAGACATTTATGGGTATTTTTGGAAAACTTTACATGAGAGACAAAATGAGAATCATGCAGCTTTTTGATGACGATGATGATGATGTGATTACAGGAATAAACAATCAAAATGTATTTACCCTGTAGCTTTATTATTAACAGTTTGTACATGACAAACAGGTCTATTGTTTTTGCAGCGAGTTCAGTACGTTTTGTCATCAAGCCCTTCAGATTTTAATGTTTGACCCAAAGAAGAGTGTTTCTAAATTGGTCAGAGAAAAAAAAACAACTTTGGCATCATGATAAAGAAAGCACCATGAAAAAAACAAACAAACAAACCCAACAACAAACAAACAAAAACGTGTCACACAATGTAAAGCTAAATCTTCGACATCATGAATATCCTCATTAATTAGAACTGTGCTGCTTTTGGAGAGTAGCCGGTTGGTGCAGCTCGATGTGCCTTTTTAGCCTTCTTAATCCACTCCCGAAAATACTTCACCTCTAACGCCCGGGCAGCACGGACTGAAGGTGGATCAAGGTCATTGCTGTAGCGGAGGTCTAAGTGGTGGGCTCCATCGGGAATCATAATGGAAACCAGAGAATGTGAGATGTTGTAAGTCACTCCACCGGATGACCATGGATCGAGTCCTCCATTACTGAAATGTGAAAGCAGAAACACTGAGAATCAACAAACAATATGTTGTGTTCATAACCAACAACAGTAAGTACACCAGGAATTTTCTGGCATGGACACATTAAAGTGTGTCCATTAAAGTGTGTATTGTAATATCTGATAATTCTGCGAAAGCATAAGAACACTTTGAAATGACTGAACCAGTGGCAGTCTTAATCTTATCTTATATATATATATATATATATATATATATATATATATCAATCATAGCATTTCGGAGCCATTTAGGTTTAACGTGTGTGTCTTCTCTGCGTGGCTACCCACACGTTGATTTACCTGCGACACAAGGGAGTCAAAATCTGCACTTAACTTACTTTTGCATCCCTAGACAAACACTGAAATCTCAAGAAATCTGCCTAAATCTGGTATTTTACAAGTGATGTTTACCTGAAGATGATGTTGCTGTGAGAGGAGATCTCTTTCCCCCCGTAGACTGTGCCTGCCCAGTCGGCCCGTGGCCTGATACCAAACATGGCGTTGCACTCATCAGAGAAGGCCTGGAAGTTCCAACCATCAGGTTCAAACATGTCCTGCACGCCATCTGTGCACATGGGCATCACCATCTCTGTGCAGGCCTAGGGATAAGGGATTGAATACATATTCATTGTGACAGGAAAAGCTGCCCGCTCACACCTCTGTGCACAGATTTATTCAGCATGACATGACTGAACCCTGCGCTGTTTTATGCACCTGGTAAAACCAGCCGAGGTAGCCAAGGCTGCTGGTTGCTGTCTGTGATGTGTTTAGACAGGGAGAGCTTCCGGTGTAGTTATAGTAAACCTTTGCTGCTTGGGAGACCCCTTGCAGCAGCTGGTAGTCAGACACAGTAGAATCGAAGCTGAGGTACTTGCACACCACCTTAAAACATGTTAAAAAAGCAAAACAAGAACACTATTAATTACATTACACTTTAATCAAGATAGTAGAAGTATAAAAGGTTCTTTAAAAAACAAAAAAAACAACAAAAAAAACCCGTAAGTACATCAAAGTTGTTTACAAGACTAAAGATTGCTTTCTTGTGGCCCATAAAGTGTTTTTCCACATAAAGAGTGGTGGCGCCTGATTTGCATATGAAATTCCCCAGAATGAACTTGAATTTATTGTTCTAATCTTGGCACTAGTGGGAAAAAAATCCATTTACTTAAAGCCAATGATCTAAAGGACGTTAAAATTGAAAGGTTTTGCTGTCCTTAACTATTTTTGGTGTGACCATAGGTTGACTTTCAGAATTAATAGCGTGAATGATCAATATTTGAGCTTCAGCGCTTGTCTGATCGCACTTTGTGTTGTTATGGTTGCAGCAGTAGAGTTGGCTGTTGTTCTGCACTCTTTGTGCAGCAGAGAAAGTGGGCTTTCTTGTTTGGAGGTTGGAGGGGAGCTGCACTAGTGTGGAGTCTGTTACTAAGGCCTTTGTCTGCAGGCTGGGGAGGAGTTGGTGGTCGATGGATGAGGAGGGCCACAGACATGTCCAACCAAAGATTTATATTGTGAAAAAAAAACAACACAGCAATAGCTCTAAAGCATCTTCTCCTTACTTTTCAGATAGGATTAGGCTTATACATTCATCTCTGCCAACAGATTTCCCTCCTCTAAGCCCTCAATACCCCGTTCTCACACTCACTCAGATAATCACATTAGCTTTGTCATTAAAAAAGCTCCTCTTTGCACCCACTGCCTAAACCGCTTAAACCACCCATAGGGGTCGCATACATTAAAGGCAAAGAGCCAAAACAACTCAAAATGGCCATTTAGTGCTTATTTCACCTACAATGATGCTTCACAATCTATTCATTGGCCAAATGGTAAATAACGAAAAATGCCCCACAAGAGAAGGAGTTAAAGTATGCGTGGACCACTCCCAAGGGTATGAACCACCGCAAACACAGAGTAGGGGGTCAGTAGTGGAGCTTGGTTTATACACGTGACGTGCCAAGGTGACTTGTAGAATACACTTCACCCAAGTCAATCAGCTTCGGGAAAACAGCCGCTGTACTGTCACAAACTCTTTTACATGAAAACAAATGGCATTTTGTCACGCTGACAACACCACAACATTTAAAAGAAAAAACAAAAAAACCCAAAAAACCCAAAACAAAAAAACCCCACACCACACGATGCATTTTTCTTACTGTTAAAGGAATTATTCTTCCCCATCAAGAGTCTTGTTAAGTATTTTTTACAACCCCATTTAAAGGAGACCAGTGAACTTTTGTTCGATGGCCTCATGAGCTGCACTGGGCAAATGACCTCTTTCTGTAGTGCCATGTGAGCATCCTAACAGGAACACCTCAGAGATCTGACTGAGTGTGCAAATGAAAGGACTATTGGTACGACAGAAGAAAAGAATAGCGGCTTACTTGTAGCTGCTCATCTAAAGAATACTTTAAATCTAAAAGAAACAAGATCCTTATGAATATTAATGAAGTTAGTTGACAGCTGCTGTAAACAAAAGCCTGGAAGACCACAACAAACACTTGTATCACAATCGGCTGAATCACACATTCATTTCAATTAAGGACAGGCTGTCAGGCTAAATTAGACGCTTAACCAAAGACAAACACAATTCAAAGGTGCAATAAAGTAAAAACCATTTGTCATATAAAGGGATAGATAATATAGAGCTTAACCAAAGCCTTTATTTAATTTTGCTACAAATTCAAATAGTAATAATTACAATACTAATTTGGATCTTGGATATAGCATTTTACTGGAGGGTGCCTTTACCTGGATGGGCCAGCGAGGCAGCGGCTGGAGGAAATTAGCTTCATATGGATAGTCCACCATTGCCAGATTCACCCAAGTCTCTTGAAGCCAACTCTTGAAGATCAGGACATCAATTTTGTTTTTCAGAGGGGCACACAAACTGAATTCTTCGGACAGCCACTGAAGACCAGATGCTTGAGCAAACGGAGCAAAAAAATAATTACGGCATTAGATCAGTAACTCTTCTAATGTGAATGATATTGTTTATTTCGCTACTGCATCAACTACACTGCCGTATACTAAAATCTGACAAAATATCTAAGAAAATATTCATCAGTTTAAAGTCAAATCTTGGTTTAAGTGACAGATTGGAGACTCATGTAGTTGAATATTATTTAAAATAGGCACAAAAAGCCTCAGTATCACACAGTACTGTGAAAAAGTATTTGCCCCCTTCCTGATTTCTTAGGTTTTTGTGTATTCATCACAATAAATGTTTCAGGTTAGCAAACAAATTTTAGACAAAGATAAAGATATAGTAAATACTAAATGTAATTTTTTAATAGTGATTTCATTTCTTAAGGGGAAAAAAAAAAAAAAAAGCTATCCAAACCTACCAGGCCTTATGTGAAAAAGTAAATGTTAAAATCGCAAATTAACTGCGATTAAGTACATTTTCTGGCACGCTGTTCAATTTCACTAGTCACACCGAGTCATGCCAGATGAACTATGAATTCTGCTTTCTACCAGAAAATCCTAAAGGAGAATGTTTGGCCATCGGTTCACGCCCTGAAGCTCAAGCACGCTCACGTTATGCAGCAGGACACTGGTCCAAATCACACCAGTGAGTCCACCTCTGAAGGGCTCAAAAAACTTAAGGTTTTGGAGTGGCCTAGTCAAAATCCAGACTTAAATCTAATTGAGATGCTTTGGCGTGACTTTAAACAGGCCATTCATGCCCTAAAAATCCTCCAGTGTTGCTGAATTAAAACAATTCTGCAGAGAAGAGCGGGCCAAAATTCCTCCACATTGATGTGTACGACTGATTGTCAGTTATTGCAAAGGTGTGATTGTAGTTCTTGCTGCCAAGGGTGGCACAACCAGTTATTAGATTTAGGGGGCAACTACTAAAGCTAACCTAGAGAGAGTGAAATCAGGAAGGGGGTAAATACTTTTTCACAGTGCTCCATTTATGGCTGTGAGGTAACAGTAACCATTTAAAAAAGAATTCTTAGGTGGAATTCAAAGTGTCTTCAGTCAGCGTGACATTTTTCTGATATAAAGAAAAACGTCAGCCAAAATTCACACAATAGACCAACCATCATCCATCTGTCTGCCGTTTCTGCGTCACAGAACAAAAAGAACATTAATTCAGGATGTTTTCTCCAAAATCCATTTCAGATGAAAATGAAAAATAACAGGCTATCTGAACACTTTCATGCCTCCACTATCATAATTGATTTAGCCTTGAGCTAGAAATACTAACAACAACAACAGCTAACGACAGTGAGACATACCAAGCAGTATGCAGGAAGTTAGAAGCCCCTTCCACAAAAGAATACTAGATGAAAACCAGTGTCTGCTTATTAACTTTCATGTAAAATATCACGACTCTAAATCTTTTCTCCTTTGGAAAGACTCTTCGATGAATCTGACCACCAAAATACCCATCCATCCATCCATTCTCTACCGCTTATCCTTTACATTCATCAAAAAATGTAATGTACCAATTTAATATATTAAATCATATATATAAGTGTTATGCTAGAGCAGGGTTTCATCCAACTTATCAACCTGAAAGATGTTCTTGTATAAATAACTTATAGTGATTCTGTAAAGCATCAGTAGAAAAATTAACAATTACTCAGTCCTTTAGTTACTGCTTTTAAATGACATTGATTTTTTTTTTTTTTTTTTAAACTGGTTCTCATTCATCAGTTATGAAAATGGAGAAAGTACTACGGCTCTAACAGAGGTACATTTTCTTCAGATCTGAGATGAGGAGTCCTCTGTGGAAACGCTCCAGACTGTACATGCACAGTAGTACAAGGATTTGAATATGAGTTTTGATTGACCTTCACCTATGTGGACTTGACTTGAGATGTTTAATGTGACAACATTACAAATACAGCCTAGCAATAATTCAAAATATAAGACTTCTTTTAGACAGAGTCTACATTTTGGGGTTGTGGTTAACACCGTCGCCTCACAGCAAGAAGGTTTTGGTTCAGATCCAGGCTAGGTCTTCTTGTGTGGTGCTTGGGTTCTCTCTAGATACTCCAGCGTCCTCTCACAGTCCAGAGACATGCATGGGGTAGGTTAACTGGTGACTCTAACTTGGCTGTAGGTGCAAATGGCCATCTCTCTCTGTGACAGCCCTGCGACAGACTAGTGACATGTCCAGGGTGTAGCCAAACCTCTCACCCTATGACAGCTGGAAAAGGCTCCAGCACACCCACGACCCACATGTTTGGATATTTCTGACAGCAACTTACCTGAGGAAGAAACATTATTTACAGCCTTCCACGACTTTCTGATGTTTGCATCGCAGTTAACGCCACTTTTGGCAAAGTCTTGTGTTACTATTTTGTAAAAGTCTCCACATGGCACCATACCAGTGAACTGCCATATTGGTGCAGAGGATGCCAGCGCTCTGAAACAGAAGAGGAAACAAAATCTTTTTTTTTCCTTCTTCTAAATGACCCAAACTGCATATTCATATTCAGCCTTAATATTCAGTGTTCGCTGTATTTGTGAATGTTTGCTGGGGGAAAATTGACAATTACAAAGAGGTAAAGAAGTAAAAAGAATGAGAAGTCGGGCTCTGCTGCATAATGTCTCACACACAGCAGACTGCACAGATTCATCATGCTAGCTCAAATAAACATCTGGTGTTAGACATTTATTCACCCATTTTGGGAGGCAAAACTCATTGAACAAAAGCACTATGTCTAAAGACAGCTGAACTTCCTTATTCTCCCTTTACTATCCTCTGATAGGTTGAAACAACGCAGCTGTTAACATTCATATGATGTATTGGGGACTGAATCTAATTTTTATTTTATAGTTCCTAATAACAGCAATAACATCTTACCCAACAACTACATGGGGGTATTTCATCCTGAACCAGGCAGAGAGCATTCCCCCATACGATCCTCCAACAGCGATGACGGGACTGTGCTGAGCACCAGGTAGAGTACCCTTAAGGTTCTGAATCAGTACTGCAAAATCTGCAAGGGCTTGCTCTGAGGTCAGGTAGTTGAGATGTTTGCTGTCCTGCAAATGCAAACAAACAACGAGTAACGTTCAAAATGAAGTGCCAGCACTGGATGTGAGATTTGTTTCAGCTCCATATCCCAGTTTTTTGAAAAGAATGTGTTTGCGACTGCAGAATTATCTACTTTTTAGGGCCGATTCTTGTTAATGCTGTATTGAAATTATTGGCTTAGAGCCCAGGAAGGAGAAAAATTATGCAACCATACATATTTAATCAGATTTTAATTAGACTTAGATGTGCACATGCAACTCTGCAGCTTCGCTTACACTGTAAGAGTCTTGTCCAAATGGCAGGGACTCTCCATAGTAACGATGCTCTGCAAAAACCAGCATGGCACCCAACTCCTCCGCAATTTCCCACATGAAGCCCTAAAGAGAAAACAACAGGTGCTGAATTAGACCGAGGATTATGTGCAATGCAAATAGAGAACACCTGGATATTTACAGTGTTGTTGCAGAACCAGGTTATGTCGCCTTCATTTCCAGTATAGAACAAAACAGGTCCTCCGGGCTGCTGCCAGTATTGGTCAGACAGAAGGTATCTCTGTTTGAAGGTGCCATCCTCAAGGAATCCAAAATGGTCAATCTGTGACAGTTTTAAAAAGAAAGCAAATATAATTTCCATGTTCAGAAACACAAGATAATCACAAGCATCTGTACTTGGCAACTGTGTGAGAAGCATCTCGAAAAGAGCACCATGAGGTATAGACGGAAAATAGGAAAATCTGAAAATAGTGATTAGCATTCAAAGTGGTTTTAAATTGGGAATTTGTCTTGATGTGAGCCACACAGCAATCTCCTTTTTAAACGAATCAGCTGAGCAAATTTTACACAAAAATCAGAGCCAGCAGCAAAAAGTGTAAAATATCATCCACGGACTGGTAAAAGAAAACCTTTGGGGGATTGGTCACACTTGTCATCAGACTAAAATGATGGGGATGCAGTCCAGTGAGCAGAGCCCGCTTTGGGGTAGGTGTAATCACTGGATACCTGGCTGTGTGCCAGCTATGGTGTTTAGAAATGACAGCCCTGAGGTTGGATTCTGGGGTAATTAGCCCCAATTTGTATTTAAAAATGCTGGAGCCACTTTAAGGGATGCTGCATTAGTTCCACTTAAGATGAGCGCTGAAATATCCTTTCACAAAACCTCAGGGATTCTGGGATATCTTCTCCTTTCAACCATATTTCCTGTATTCTTTATTAAACAAAGGCAGAAAGAAACCAACAACTTCACAGAGAAGACAGCCCCATGAGGCTACAGAGTCGTCCAACCCTTTTAACAGCCCCCATTCTTACATACAAAATGTTTCGGTTTTGTTTTTCCCCTCGTTCTCGCTCTGTTCCCTCCTCGGCGGATACAAAGGAGGCAGCAATTTTATGAGCCAATGACAGCAAAAAGATTCTGGGGCCACAATGTGTTCATCCAACCCACGACTCCTTCACACTTGGCAGTGCTTTAAGTGTGAGGGGATCATGAGACAGTTAGTTTAAAGGAAAAGTTCAGCGGCTTGGCAGGAAGGTAGTAGTCAGTGGTGTTGTGCGACTGAAATGCAATGTTAGACTTTTTTGGTAAAAGCATTTGAGTTACCTTGTGAGTTTTAATTTATTCCTGCTTTTATTTTATAAAGCCACATGTCATTCTCTTGTAATGCAGAAAAAAAAAACATTAAAAACTGCTCACTAAATGGCAAAACTAAAGTGGCTGTATATATTAAGGGCTTCACCAAAAGAACCCCTGGTGAGTGCTGTATCAAGTGCACCCACTCAGTATGCACATCACAAAACTTATGAGATAGGTTTCATAAGAGATCCCCACCCTGGTAAGTAGTGCCACCATGTGGTGGCAGCAAGCAGCAACTCAGTTTTGTTGAATTAAAATTCAAACCGTGTGCCACACATCTACGAGATCGCTATGTTAACAACTTCACAAGACAGGAGGCTGCATCTGTTGTCCGGCAAATGGAGACATGAGGGAAACAACTTAAGAACAAGCTCCGCTAAGGTTCATTTAAAGGATGCTAAAGGACATTTCCATTCATTGTCTTAAGGCAGACTGCAGTCGAGAGGATTTCCTGATGATGACTGCTGGTGCTCTCTTCACATCAAGTTTTAAAGAAAAGAAAATCAGCATGGCTGATGTTTCTTTTGTGCTAAAAGAGCATAACCCACATCAGACGGGACAGTGGGTGTCAGAAAGGAGGAAATGGCCCTTATCTTCTTGTCAGCTTGGCTGATTACACAGGATGCTGTGGGTTGGACCAGGTGTGGAGCATTGTCCTCTAACCCAAACACTCTTTAGCACAGACACATCCTTTACAGTATGTAACTAGTACTTATTAATACATCTGCAAATTTTCATCTTAATCTACATGTAGACCATTTTCTTGATTACCTGGTTGGTTCATTGCTTTATTAAATATTAAAAATACCCAGACAAATGTTCATCATAATAATACCCTAAAGAATAAAGTGACATCATGTACTTTCCTGTTTTTTTTAACAATTCATAAAAAAAACAGGACTTAATTTACTATATTATAAAGCAAACAGTCACATCTGAGAGCCTAGCCATTCCCATTTTTGCTTACGTATTTAAAAAATTGCTACAACACTTGAAACTTTTAATAATATTGTAATTTTCTAATATATTGTATACATTTCACCTAGCTTAAAGCTTTATTCTTCTACCTCTATCATTATCAACTTATTGATTGTTTCTATTCACTCTTGTAAGCAGCGGATTGGTTTCTCTCAGCGACTAGAAACGCATCATTTGGAAACTTGCAAAACTGACCAAAGTCTGTGTTAGCTGGAGAATGGGTTTAACTAACTGGCATGCTAGTGTGAATATTACCTCATTAAACAGGAGAAAGCACATATGAAACCATTGTAATTAAGTTTGTGTAGCATCTAATAATCAGTAAAATATTTGCTTTACGGGAAATAGTGAACAAATCATAATAATTCTGATTAACCAGTACACCAAACTGTCCAATACTATTCAGAGGTTTAGCTTCCACAGCCTGACTGCAAGGGCAGGAGAATGAGACAAGCAACCTGATGATTGTTGTGTAGCGCCGCATACCTGCTACATGCAACCTTAATCTCTATAAAGTAACCATAAATGGAACATGTAAAAGCTGAGTGAAAATCTTTCAAACCCCCCTGAGGTAAAATGTTTCACGTTCACTGAGCCCTAGAGACCTCTTTAGGCAGGGAGCCAGGAAGGATAGTTACAGATCTGCTGGCAGGAACAGAGCCAATTGTGATTTGGTTTTCCCTTCACTACAGGAAGCCAGATGAAAACACCTATTGTCTGCAAACACAACACATGGGCCTCTATAGAATTAAGTGCAGTGGGAATTTTAGAAAGAGCAAGTGGTACGATTATTTGCACACTAAACAATGAAGTAAAGTACTACAGCGGCATAAAAAGGTGAGTAAATCAATGAGAGTAAGCATCATATAATGAAGTTTGTTGTTTGTTTTTGTTTTTTTTAGAAAACTTTGCTTTATGTCCAAAGCAGTGGGATCATTTCTCTTTTGCACCATTAAATCCACTCCCAATAAGGCACAATTTGTGTTTTTCAGGTGGAAGTGAGAGAGAAAGAAGTGAAAGAGGAACACAACAGAGTAAAATAGAGCTGAAAATAAGACAAAATGTACATTTTGATCAATTTAAACTCACCTTCTGGTCAAAGTAAAATGTTTTATAGCTGACTGGAGGCTCAGTGGAGTAAGGCAGCCCACCCAGCCTGGTAAAAAGTTGCGATTTGAGGGCGGTCACGTGTAAACAGACAAAACACAACGTTAGGATGCAGGTAGCTGCAGCTCTGTCCAAAACCTTCTCTCCAGTCCTCATTGCTGTAACTGTCACACTCAGCGCACAACAAACTGATCTTCAGCGCATGATTAACGGGCTCCCATGAGCTGTGTGTCTCTGTCTGCAGTGGGATGACTGAGGAAGACTTGTCCCGTAAAAGAAAGGAAGTGAGACTACCCTGTCAGCAGATCCAGAGAGGTGTTGCTGTGCGGCTCGTGACCTAAATTTAGCATCAGACCTGAGGCCGTCCGCAGATGGGCGGGAAACATCAGGTTCAAAGTCTAACAAACATTTTAATAAGTTTGATTTAGCTGCAGTCAGCTCGATGTCTTGTGTTTATGGAGCAGACAGCAGATGGTTCCTATAGTAGACAGTTCGCAATGGCTGATGGGAGCTTGAGTTCTATATGGTCATGCAGCTGCTTATGGTTTTATATACAGAATACGGAATTTACATTCGAAACACTCTAGTAATAATACTATCTACATTTTCTATCTTAAGAGAACGTTTCCGATACCTGCCAACACATAATTCAGTTAGTTAAGTCATACATGATGCAATATTAAGCAGTTAAGAAGCGGTGAAATTACCGGAAATACGTCACAAAAGTATGCGCTTGACTGCTTGCAAATATTCCAATTTCTGGAGAAATATCAATGACTGTAGAATTGAGAAATATTAATTACTGTAATAGTGGCAAGCTACTCGTTACTTCCTCAAAGGTACGTTACATTCATGGCTACTTCCTGCCGTACTTCGTCATAACGCCCTCACCTTAAGTTCAACTTCCGGCCAAAAGTTAAAAGTAAGAATTTCAGCACTAATGGAAGATACATTTAAATTCTTTAACATCTTGATGCATGCACAGTCATCCAGGGAAGCAAATCCCTAAAAGTTGATTCTGTGCATCTGGACGTAGAAACGTTTCGTTATTCAATTAAGTGACTTCTTCAGTCTCAGCTGAATGCAAGTTTCCCCAACCCTTATAAACAGTACGTTTGCATAATGACTTAAACTAGCACCACTGACAAACAATGGGCACAGGTCAGTTTCTTGATCATTAATATGAAAATTGTCATAACCATTGGTCAGAGACAATAAGGTTGGGGAAACTTGTATTAAGCTGAGACTGAAGAAGTCACTTGGATGAGTAACAAAACATTCTCCCACTGAAAACGATATGTCCAGATGAACAGAATCAACTTTTTGGTCAATTCTTTTTGCTGAGGTGTATAACTCTAAATTGAAATGAAATGACCGGAAACACGTCACAAAGCATGTACTTGACTAATCAAAATGTCTCACGCTCTAACGAAAAACTAAATACATATATTCACAGTGAAGACTGTACCACACGTACTGGAAAGTAATTACATACTAGACAGAAACATTGCAATAACTGCTACAGCCTTTCGTTTTAGCTAGCTGTCTGTCTCGCCCTGCACTGGTCCACAGAACTTCCGACGAAACTTTCAAAATAAAACGTGTTTTTCAGTTAATGAAAAACAACATGAAAACACATCTTAAGAGTATTTAGAGGTTTAATGTTATACAGAATATTCCAGGGATCATTTTGTACACATAAAGGAAAAGAAGCACAATATCCCAATGGTGTTTCCTTTGTATTTCCCATAGAGACTTCACAGGAAGATGCAAGGG
>VVHJ01002943.1:22119-32891 GCA_015107715.1 Tylochromis polylepis | reverse complement strand
GCCTCGGGGGGGGGGGGTCCCCCCCCCCCCCCAAACCCACCCACACACACTTTCACACACACGCAAAAACACACAAACGGACACACCAAGTTCGTGCTCAGGTCTCGGTGAAGAGAGAGAGAGAGAGAGAGAAAGACTCAGACAGACGTACCGAGGGGGATGAGTGAGGGGAGAGAGAGAGCAGTGTGTCCCAGGCACACCGCACTCTCCAAACACAACCACAGTCTCGCCACGTTCAATTCAATGAAGATCTAACGAGCACAACAGAGACAGACCCAAACCAGAGAATATATTATACACGCCCCACGTGCGTGTTTTTTTTTCACCCCCATCTCTCCCCCTTCCCCCGACAATCACTGGCGACGGACAACTCGAGGAAAGACGCGAAATAAGAGCGAAGAGACGGGGGAGGAAAGAAAGATAGAAGAAGGACCTGAGGACGGATTTCTTTCCTCCACGGTATTTTCTCCGGGACTCGCCTGCTATTTAGTGGATGTAAAACAGAAAGAAGAAAAAGAAACTCGACTTCCCTTTACGCAGAAAAAAAATAAAAATAAAGGACAGACTGAGTTTGAGAGTGACTGCAAAATGGTGATAAGGTAAGAGATGTTTGACGAGCCTGGGAGTTTGGAGGTTGTGACGGTGGGAAGTGAAGTGGCTGCCGCAGTGATTTGAGGTGCGCGCACAGGCTCGCGAAGTTGGTTCAAACATTAGCGGGGGCCGTTACACGTATGTGGACGGGCTTTTCTGTCCTCGCGCTGCCGTGTTCAGGGGCTAAAGCTGTGCGTTCGCGTGCCCAACTTGTAGTTTATTGTGAACTCGCGCGACGTAATGTTGCTTTCAGGGCCACATTACAGTAAGAAATTCGCACGAAATAGCTTGCTTTAACTGGCTGATTTAAAAAAAACACAAAAAAACCTTAAAATGCACCTGCACGTGAGCATATTTGTCTGTGGCATATTTTAGTCATGACGTGGGGTTTGTGTTGAGGTGTTCAGTAGATTATCCGCACGCGCTTAGTGTATTTATAATATTTCCGTTCGTTTTTTAAAAATTATTTTTTATTAATTTATTTTTACATACACTGGTAACTATTTTTTTCGGCGTTGTGTTATCCTTAAAAAAAAAGAAGAAGCCGGTCAGTTCACACGTTATTTTAAGCTCTGTTTATAAGCCGAGTGGCTGTCGTGAATATACGGTTCATTTTAGTGCATCCTGCCTTTGTAGGCAGCGAGTGGTGTGCGAGGAATTTTCAAAGTGCATTCTGAAAACTCTCCAGAGGTGCCTCATCTTACCTGTCTTATTTTAGATCATTTTTCCTAGTGTTTAGTGGGGAGGGGGGCGTTCAAGTTTACTGCCTTTAAAAAAATAATAATAATAAAAGCAGCAAAACACGCGTCTGTCTGTCAGTCAGGTGAAAGCGAGCCTTTATTTCCAGCAGGAGTATATGCCACCTGTGCTCAGTGTGCCAGTTGGGCCACTAGGGGACTCATTCTCTCCAGCCACTGAGGAGAATGCAGCAGTGAGGGGCTACAAGCCATGATTAGAGATCCCTCCTCTTTTGGTTGAAAAAAGAAAGAAAGAAGGAAAAACTTTGTATACCGTATAGCAACCAGTGTTAGAAATGTGACAAATGTCCCTCAGGATGAAATAATAGTTTATCAGCTTGATGGAAATTAATATGTGTATAACTACATAATCAGCAATTCATGCTAGGTGGGATTATAGTGTAAAAAATGGATGAAAGGGTGACAAGATGTGTTGTGGTGTTGCTGTCTGGGTAAATGAAAAGGCAGGGATCGAAGGCGGAGTCGGTTAGTGAGGTGATTTGAAAGGCCAATATGTGTGTGTCTGTTTGCGTGTGTATTTAAACATTCAAATTAGAGTGAATGTGGGTGTTTGCTCAGGCATTTTCATCGCACAGTGAGCACTCTGGGAAGAGCACGCCCAGCATCTCTGCACTGTACCTTCACGATCGACTGTTCCCGGCTCAAACAATTAGCCCGATTTTGACACAGCACAATTAATGCTGTCACCACACATTCGAGTTCCACTTTCAGCAGCACTCGAAAGAGGGAGGCAAAATGGATACGCGCCGAGGCGGTGCTCTGTTTTAAGTGCTGCCTCCCAAAGTCGCTGAAGGGAGCAAAGAGTCTCAGTCATCGAAAAGTGGCACCGACGCGGCCATCTGCACTCCAAGCCCTCATCCTTCACCTTCTGCTGTTCTCAAAGCCTCCCAGACAATATGCAGCTGGTGAGCAAAGTCTGAACCCGTGAAAACATGAATGTGTTTGTGTGAACGTGCACGTGCAAAGGATGCAAACAGTTTGTGGCATTCAAGACGTTGAATTGAAAAATGATCAGGGGTTGGAAAGTGCCTACAAGGGGCTTAGGCCATCTTTAGCGTGCCTGCCAATTTGCTCTTTTTTTCTTCAGTTTCTGTGCCTGAAGCACACTCTGAAATCACATCCTACATTTTTGACAGTGTCCGGAAGGGACAGCGGGTGTTTTGAAAACTTCATGTTTTAAGGAAACTCAAGATCTTTTAAGATGGTTCTTTTATTTTGGCTTCCTTTCCAGTGTGCATTCGCTTAGCTGTGGGATTTCTTGATTGCCGCGCCACCGGTTGGTTAAATGTTAAGCTCACCGATAAAAGCTAATTGACAACAGGGCCTTCGTTGTAACAGAGATGTCTGGAAGGACTGCGGGAGCTTTAAATATCTCCTCATCCACCATCCGTAACTGGCACAGAGCCGAAGCCGGTTAAAAACAAGTGTGCCTGCTCCGCACACTCCCATTGTCTCAGCACGGATAAGTAGCTCTGACTCACTGCTTTATTTGTTTTTTTTCAAGAGTTTAAAAAAAAAAGAAGAAAGAAACTTTTTTTTTGTACTACGTGTGTGCTTTTACATGTGACTGTGTGTGTGTGAGAGAGAGAGAGAGCTCTACTTCAGGAATTCCAAGGCCAGGGCCCCTATTACAAGTGTGGAATGAGAAATCAACACTTACATTACAAAAATGGATACGTAAACACAGAGGCCGCAATTATCAGGCGCCGTGGTGTTGGAACTGGGTGAGATGGAGTGCCAATATGTCTGTTAGCAATCACCCCCCCTCGCTGCCTGCCCTCTGTAATCCAGTGGGTGTATTCTAGCTTTTTTTGTGCCAACAATGGCCCTTAACAGCTACCCACTGACAGGCAGGCAGGCTGGCTAGCTGGCAGGGTGGGTGGCTGGTGGATGCGAGAGAGAAGTTTGACGGGCTCTGGAGGGAAAAGACTCCCAGGTTCACGTCCACGAACCTCACCGCCGTACATCACATGTGCATTCTGTATATGGCGCACTTAAAGTTTCTTCCTGCTAATCTGATGTGTGCGGCTGTGCTCCGGGGCCCTCCTGTCGACTACAGAACCCCCACCTCACAGAGGCCAGCCTGATGCATTGTGACAAATGAGAAAGCAGTTTGATTTCGCACAACACTGAGCTGCACCGCGGCATAATGAAGTGATCATGACTTTACCCTTGGTTCACTTTGGCCGTGGTCCCGCGGTGTTTTTCCTCTCTATTCAATCGCTTCACTCACTTATTTACTTGGCAAGCATTTCCTCCCGTAACCTCTAGTACTGCATAACTAGCGTCAAGGGTGGGTTGCTTGATAAAAACCACCGCTACGGGGCATTGGTTTTACACATAGGGGAACGCTAGCAGTTTTTATTGATATTCAAGTTGCCACTGGGTTGGAATAATAAGAAGCCTATTTTCACGCCCAAGCAAAATCACCTCTACTGTCCATCACCCTGTCAGGGCAGAAAGCTGAGGCGTAAATATTTTTGGCAGCGGAGGGGATGGAGGGAGAAGCTGAGCTTGTTCTTTCCCCGTTGGCGCTCATTCTCCAATTCTGCGACTGATTCAAATGTCTTGTCCCGTTTTGTTTCCGCGTTCTCCCCGTTTCAAATTAGCCTCTTCAAAATGAAGTGTGATTTTGAGGAAGAAAAGTTCTCCTCCCTTCCTTCCCCGTTCTTTCATGGTGATTTCATCTCCCTTTGTAAAATTTACTTGTAAGCGTTAAAAGCGGAACGCTCAGTGTCATTTCTAAGAGCTTGGAGTGCTTCGCCTCGAGGCTCTGCCTCCAGCCTTTACATACAGGGGAGCTATCAATGTGACAGAAACATGGAGGAGTGCTTTTCTGCTGCAGCTGTCCTTTGCTTGGAGATTGTGTTTCAGGAGATATGATGGATGCCAAACGCCTGTAGCCAGTTGTGAGGACGTACAGGGGGTGGAAGTATGCGGGTATGGATTTGGATCGGGGTCAGCGGCACTGGCAGAGTATTCTAATTTTGCCCTTGACCTCCATTTTGGACCCCCCCCAATCTAGCAACTAAGAGTCTGTCACTATCCACACTTTGGGAAAGCTGCGGCTACTTAGAAGAAAGCTGAAGAGTGCTAGTGAAACATGATAATTCTGGCTTCAAATGCTGCATGAAAGAAGGCGATGGAGTATGAAACGGGTAGCCTGGTGATATTTTTTTAAGGGATTCATTTTGATTGTACTGCAACCCAAAACATCATTTCTTTTTATGCCCTTCCTATTGTCTCATTTCCTCTTATCTTAATTTTTGGGGAAGGCTGAGAGCAGAATCCAGCGAGGTTCATTTGAATAACCGGCAGAACGAGGAAATAAAAGCTGGAGGAAGAAATGGAAGTGGCGGGCGGCCTGTGTGCATTCATGTCACACAGCTTTATCAAATTATTCCACAATAGCAGCCACACAAGTGATGGAATTTCAATTAAAGTATGACAGTTTCAGAATTTGTTTCTGCTTGCGCGCGCGAGAGAGAGAGCCACGTTACGTTTCGTGGCTTGGGGTGGGGGGTCTGCTTGTCTTGTACAGAAGACATATTTCCCAGTCTGTATTCTCTGTCTGCTCACCTCCCTGCTCGCTCACCCCCTCTTTCTCCATCAAAAGGGAACGACTTAGTGGAGACACTTTTGTTCAGAGGCACTCTGTGGTTAGAGCCTGCAGCCGGGCAAAAATGGGGTGTTGTGATAAAGGTCTTTGAGACGAAAAGTCAAAAATGGAAGGCTTTGGCTGATAGGCTCTTTCCAAGAACAATTACGCTACCTGCTGTGCCAAATATAAGGGTGCAAGAGATAAGTGCAAGGGAGGGGGTGCTCAGCTCAGACTGGTGGCTAGCTCGTAAACTGGTAAAGAGCTACGTATATATGACCCTCAGGGGCTGTAAACTGTTTCAGGGCTGAGATTGTAACACACGCAAGCACTTCTGTGCTCACCCAGACGCCCAGTGTGTCTACACACGCACACACACACACGTATGAATGTAGATGGTAGAACTAAACCTAAGAATAGACTCAGCATGCAGGTTTTATTGCAGCAGCAGTGCCACAGAAAAAATATTTGCATCCATTAAACCACAAATAGAAATGGCTTTTATCTTACATGAAGTTTAGGAACAAAGGGTGTAAAGATTTGAATTTGTCGCCCATTTGCATTTCCCGGACACCGACGGGAATTGGCAAGGAGCAGAGGATTCCATTAAAAAGTTCAGTGACATTGCCACATAGCAATTTCACGAATGAGGAATGCATTTAATAGGGGATGGATTTTTCATAATTTGGAAATGTTTCCCCGATTTGTGCCATAATTCTTGAAGTGACGCGCGTTTTAGTGGAATCCAGTGCACCCGCGTTTATGCCTCGTGCCCACATGTCCGCGGAGAGGTCTCAAAAGATGTATACAAATCTCACGCGGAAGGTGGGAAATAGAGTAGGAAAAAAAGTCCTGCATATGTGGACATCCTGGCATCAACACTGTAGGAATATGTCTCCTTTATTATTAATCATTTACGTTTCTCGTTTTAAATTGGAGTTCAAATTCCTGCATCAGTACAAGGTTATGAGTGAGCGTTTAAATTCTGTGTAACCCCGGCATTCTCTCTCTCCACTCACTGTGCAATTATAGCTAGCCGCTTTGAAGAAGCCAGGCGGAACTAAAATGACTTTTCATGTCCGGTATAATGACTGCCATTTGGAAGCGGACATGGAGAGAGAGGGCAAGAGAGACAGAGCTGCAGAGGAGAGAGAGAGAGCAAAAAAAGATGGGGGGGGGGATCAGTGGATGAAAATGGCTTAGGTCACCTCTGGTTGTGCCCAGACAGCCCAAACCAACCACCTTTCATTCCTCATAGTTGAATCGGACACATTTTCTTCTTCTTCTTCTTCCTTTTTGTCCCTCCCTGTCCGTGCTTCTCACTGAAACTTCCACTCTCCTCTTTCTCTGTCTTCATCATTCTTGCCATTGGTCACCATTCATTTGCCTTCAACGGAAGCTTAGCAGCTTTAAGGCGGATTACAAGATGAATTGCAAAGAGCAAGACGCCGTATATTCTCTTTAGGGTGGGCCACTGCAGCCAAAGGCCAGAGCTGTGGGCCGTCACCTGGGCTAGCAGCTGGCTATCTTTTACACCCCCCTCACTAATGAGGCCAGACAGTTGGGGATGAAGTTATAGCTCAGGCTGGATGCTGTGTTGGTAATCTATTATTTAGACTCTCACGGGGAGCCTGGTCTCAAGAATTTCATGCATGCATTTTGCAAAGCAAATGGTAGCCCAGGGGGAATACAGAGCTCTGTGTGGGAAAGAAATGAGTGCGTATTAGACATTAATGTGAGTGAGTATTAGGCATTACTGTGAGCTGCAGTGTTTCCTTGTCCTGCCTATTTCAAACCTGCCAAGACCCAAAGGAAATTTTGTGGGGTTTTTATTGGTTTTTTTGTCTGATCCCTGCCATTATACTAGAATAGTAATGTTTGTTAAACAAATGCGCTTCGGCGGTGCTAGCAATGCTGACAACTTAATTCGGCGCATGAGTCTTTTTTGTCTTTTTTTTGTGCCTCCCTTCCATCCTTTATTTCGTACCTCATTGTGATATTTTGGGGATGACAGATCAAGGTTGTAGCTGGGTCTTCAAACAGCCGACACAAAAGAATGGGTATATCTTTCCGTTCCCTTTTCATGTATATTTTAGGAACTATTTCAGAGGGGTTTCGGAGAGTTGCATCACACTGTTATAGATAACACTGTGCAGACAGCCCTTGTTTATATTTAGTCAGGCTAGAAAACTATGCCACACATGACCCCACCAATGTATTTATAGTGAAAATTCCCTTAGGCTACCAGGGATGAATAAAGTAATACTTTTAAAATTTGTTTATTCATTTATTTTTATTCACGTGTTTCTCAAGTGTACCATTCATCTGCACTGAGCATCTAAACGCTAGGTCAGTGTAATGACACGGCACTAGTATAAAAAACAACGAGTGAGGAGTCAGTATCTTCCATCCTTCCACATTCGTGTGAACACTTTGGGCAATTAACTATATTTGGTGTTGTACATATAGAAATCTACTGGGAGATGAGATGGCAACAGTTAAACATAGAAAGACACTTTTAGACAGAGCTGTTTAGCAGACTTAGGTTACTCTTAAATGGAGTTCATGTAGAATGGCTTAAGATGCTTGAAATGGTTTAAGAGTGCTAGATAGCATAAATAAGCTAGGCATACCGAGCCCGGTGAAGTCACCAAGATATCCTTGGGTCCATACATAACATGTATCTTCATCTTGATGAGACATAGTGTAGCTTTCTGTTCTGAGAAGCGAAGCTAATGTGGAAGTGCTGTAAAACTGCATTTGTTTTTCAAGCCGGCAGGGGTTGACTGCTCTGGTTGCGAAAAGGTTTCTGCTTCCATAGAAATCTTGGGGAAAACGACCCTTTGCCTGCCTTGTTCTACGATCTCGACACGTTTCGACAAGTTCATGGTCTCAGTCGGTGGTCATACTGAGCAGTTTGTGCTTTACAGTATATGTTGCGATTGACTGATGCACAGTGTGTCCTCAGTTTCTCGGGTGGATCCATCCCTCGTTTGTCGCGTCCAGTTTCAAAACACTAAGATCGAGGCTTCAAGGCAGGACTTCACCAGACAGTGGATGATATCATGGTGGTGCTGTGTGTCTTATAAATTTTGTTTATGCATCAGACTTGGTGTAAGAAAAGACTGGGTTAAGCTGCCACACTTAAAGCTGCGGTGTGGAGCATCTCACCACTAGATGTCAGTAGATTGCAGATTGCATGCTGTTTTCTTACCCCTCCTGATTCAAGTGCATCGTTCTACCCATGGTGGCTGCTGCAGGACAAACATGTTTAAAGAAAAAAAAAAGTTTGAAAAAGCAAATGTGTTGGTTTTTTTTTCAAATTCCATGTGTCAAGGTGTTAGGTTGCCTGTCGATCGGAAAGCAGGTAACTTCAGTGTCACTTTTAAAATCCTTCGCCCTCTGCAGCTCCTTCCATCTTGGAAAGGCTAGTGTACCTGTATTTACCCTCGTTTTATCCCAACGCTGGTCGTGTGTCTCTTTCCTTTGCATTTTCACTTCTGCGGTGAAGGGGACCCCTTTTCAGATGAAATCATACCTATGAAAACATAGGTATGAGCCTTCATTTTTTTAAATCCGAAGGTGCAGGCACGGATTAAAATTTGCCTCCAAGGCGCGAGAACGCCTACGAGTTCTCTTCTCCTCTACCTTTAGCCTGCTACGTTTGTGGGACATAAAACATGATTAGGCAGAACGGCGACGTCCCTCTCGGCGACGGCATTCAAGATGGCAGGGCAACATGGCGGCTTACACAAACCGGTGCCTGCTCCTGTGTATTTTTAATGGATTCATTCCAAGTTCATGAGCATGCTTCCATTTGTTTGAATATGTAATTACACACAAATATGTATGTAATGTATATTTATCAGTACAATATTCTTTTTTTTCTGTTACATAACCTAGAGCATTTTTACTTACTGTAGCTTCAAAGCACCACACAGGACACACTATCCACATTTTTCAGTTTTATTCATAGGCTTAACGTTATATTTTCAGGGACACACCTCACACTGGGTACAAATCTCACAGGTGCAAACCTTTATACCATCATCAGGCCATTGAATTCATGGAAACTTCATAGTACAGTCATCTAAAGATCCCGTGACCTCTAATATAACTTATTTCCTACTGAATTTCATGCTGTTCAGGGGAAGTCTGTGTCAGGTGTCGGGCGCTGTAACTGTAGCTGCCACACTTAATCCTCTACCTACCGCTACCTTGTCCTTGCATGTGTTCTCCTGTCGGGCTACCCTAAAGAAACATTCCAAGAGAGGTTCGGCATCACTGTAACTGGACACCATCCATCGCCTCTCATTCTTCCTTAATGCTGAGAAAAGGAGCGTTAAAGAGCTGGCACGCTCCAATGAAAATCCTTTAGCGAGTCAGATGGGTGCTGACCCACAAAATAGCAAAAATAAAGCCGTCAGAACTCAGAATTAAGGGAAAGATTGTAAATGGGAGTTGGAATACTCATGTATATATGTTTTTCCCTTTTTCGCTTAAAGTTGAACATAACATGGCACTCACATATCACCTAAAGCATCAAATAAGCCTGAGATCAAGTTTCCCAGTTTGCAAAGGCTATAAGAGTGTACACTGGGTTTTAAGATCAGCTCTGATAGGTGAATAAAGGTAGAGAGTAAAAACTCTAGACAAAATAATCCCCCAAATATAACACGATGTTCTTTTGGGAAACCTTGGGTCTCGGCATTCATATAGATGTTGCTTTTACACGTACCACCCACCTAAATGTTGGTGCAGGCCAAACACCCCCATGACAAAGGCTCTGCGTGATGGCTGCCAGCTGCAGCCTCCCCCAGCAGGACAAGTGTCCCGCCACCGCAAAAACTGGCCAGGAATGCAAGGGTGCGTGAATGTGTGTGTGAGTTTGTGTCTGCGTTTGTGTGAAGGCTACTCTGGTTAAAAGAATCTAAACCTTACCGCCATGATTGTCGCTGAAACCTAGATTCAGACTTACTATAAAACAGCTTACTAACTATAAGTATTACCCAATTTTGATGGCTCACCTCAGGTCCAGACAAAGGGAGAAAGGGTGTCAGTTGACTGTGCAGCATAAATGGCGATTTATGGCTTTTGATGCTGGCCATCACCTTTTTCCTTTTGTCACAGCTGATTGTCATTCCTGTGACAGCCCAAGAAGTGTGTGTGTGTGTGTTTGTGTGTTCTTCAGTACTGGTTTGTTTGTGTCACAGTCTATAGAAGGGTTCATTTAGTAGCCATAAAGACACATATACAATGCAGCTGCTTCTTCCCTTCCCCTGCTGCTCTCTCTCCCCATCTTCCCACCTTCCGCCGCTTTTTGGAAATCTGTTGTGATAAGCTGAAGACAAAGCTGTGAGGACGGTGTCCTGCGCTAGCTGCTAGCCACATTGTTGCCTTGTTCCTGCGTTTGGATTCCCAGCCTGCATAACACTGCACCGGGGAATTAACCTCTGCTTCCGTTTCTTTCATATTCTATAACTTTTTCTTTTCTTTTTTCTTTTTTTTTGCGATGGCCACTCTGAGAGAGCCGCGAGGGGAGAAGTACTGTAAATGTTGCCAAATCACTGACAGCTCCTCTGGAGCCCGGCTGCATAAATGCGCTGCGAATGTGATAAACAGCTCAGTCTCTCTTGCTTGTGGCTGCCTGTAAGCGCAACCTTTACAGAAATAAAAGGGCACGACATTTTTTTTTAAAGGCAACTTCCTTGACGTGAGAGCGAGAAGTTAAATAAAAGGGAGTGTAGCGCAGTGAATGAGACATTGCTAAATTGTCACACTTTGTGACCTTTCTTATTTGTTCTGACAAGCCAGGGTTTCTCTCT
>VVHJ01002941.1:0-12909 GCA_015107715.1 Tylochromis polylepis | reverse complement strand
CGGTTAGCACTTCATTGCATGACATAGCTGTTCTCAGTTGTCTCTTAAACCCATACTCTCTTCCAGCTACTCTCAAACCAGTGCATTCTGCTCCCATAGCTACTCTCTCAAGTACATTTTTAATGCAGTTTCATAGTGCTTTATAAAGCATACTCTTTGTGTTAAAATGCCAGTTGGAGGGATGTCTGTGACCACTGGATATTTAGGGATAATAACTATGAAGCTGAATGAAAAACTTCTGGCTGCAGTGTGTCCCTGTCTGGTAATTCTAGCTCTGGCTGTGCTGCTACTATATTCAGTTCCTGGCCTCTCTCCGGAGTGGGCTCAGCAGCCTTCACGGGACTGCTTATCAAACAACCGCTGATTTCCTTAGTTCGTCCCTTTGGCCAGTATGGCTGTCTTCATATAAGTCAAAGCACAAAACCCACAACCTGCGATTAGTACAGGGGGAAGGAGGGGAATGCAATGTTGTAGATCTGTGGGTGAAAAAGAAAGAGGTTTTCTTTTAAACTTACATTTTTGGAGGCAAGAAACTCCATGCCTTTGGCCACCTGGTAGGTAAAGCTGAGCAGGTCAGTGGTGGTGAGGCCTTCGTTTATGTCGTCTGACAGCATGATTTCCATTTCACTTTCTGGTTTAGAAAACACACACAAACATACCCTGAAGCATTATGCAAGTATATGTTCAACGTGTATTGCAAATATAGCACTGCCTGCACAAACCTGGCTTTTACTAATGGCAGGGAGAAATGAGGCATTATTATGCATGTGCTGCAATTATCCTCTCCATGTAATTACAGGGTTTTACCAGTCCTAAAATTCTGACAAGGGTGTACCCCTTAGCTAAAACACTAACTCAAACATAGCACCAAGGCCAAATAAGTCCACATCAATAACTCTGAGGGCAGAGCAAGAAGCCGGACAGGAAGACGGTGCGTACCACTCGAGCCTTTCTGCGAGGGTGGATGGTCATAGTTAGACCGCTGGATGTCTGAGTACTTGGAGGAATTGCTCATCTCCAGCATGGGCACATACTGAGTGCTGTCAGCCTGCTTCATATCCATGTAGTCACCTTTACTTTCAAATGACAGGATCACGTAACTGGGAGCAAAGACAAGAAAGGAACGCTGTTAGTGATGGCAACCTATAGCAAGAATACATTCTGTAAATTATGTGCACGTCAGTTTGTATGTGTGTGTGTCCTTAAATCCTCTCGCTCCCCTAGGCTGAGGTTAGAGGAAGATGTGGTTGAGGATAACATGGTAGCCAGGATTAAATTGTGTTATGGTCATTTTGAGGTGTGGTCACTGTGAGTCATCCATCAACACAGATGAGCCTCAAAAGAGAGCGAGAGAGGGCTGCTATTTTACCATGAGGATTTGGGTGGACACAATTAACAGGTACCTCCATAGTAACGCAATTACATTGAAAGCTGAGACCACTTCAGACTGTGATCAGATTAGGCAAAGATGCCAGACAACCTCCTCAACCATGGAGAAACTGGTGATAGAGTTACTGATTGGGGGTAGATGGACAATGTGAGTGCATGTGTTGTGAACTGCTTGGGATTGTAAAAACATGAGGATGTTTGGTCTTTTTGCAAAGTGCCTTTTGATAAGTGTCTGCATGGGAAAAAAAATATCAGTACATTCTGCAGATGCGATATATGTGCAGATGAGAGAAATATCTTCTATATGTTGTACCTCCTGCTGCTTTCATCTGCAGGGTTGATTCCAAAGATATCCAGCTCCTTCTTGTTCTTCTCGGGGTTCAGGCTGAGGAAGTTCTCCCTGTTCTTGTGCAGATAGTTAACCAGGTCCCCATAGAAGCAGTACTCAGTGATAATGTAGATAGGGCCTGGGAACAACACAGAAGATGAAGTCGTGCATTGGCGTCAGTCTGCAGGCTAATCTTATCATAGGCTCATAAAAGGCTAAAAGCACAGTCAAGAGGGCAAGCCTCCACTTTCCCATAAAAAGCCTATTAAAATACCACACCCAGCAAGAGCTGAGGAAGGCTGTCAGTCTTTTTGGGCTGTTAAGATTGTAAACGTCTACAGTTCCCAAATCTGAAAGATTGTTTGTGTGAGTGCGTGCATGCAAATGTTGGTGTTATTGTTCGTGTGTCTTTGTAAAGTGGTGACTAAATTACATAGGAGAGACAACAGCGGTTATGATAAACAGTCATTATACTACCTTACATGTTTACTTATGAAAAAGTGTGTGTGTGTGTTTCTGCTCTTTATATCTTTGGTTTGTGTCTGTTATTTACCTGACTTGGTGCATGCTCCCAGGAGGTTAACAATGTTGAGATGGGGTCCAAGATGAGTCATTATCTTGAGTTCAGACATCAGGGCTTGTTTCTCACTGGATCGTGCTGTGGCTGAACGAAGGTACAGTAACCATGACTATCACACACTCAGTCAAACCAACAACAAACCAACAACAACCAACAACAGGCCACTCAGTCACAGCCCCATGTCTAAAGATTTTTGTCATTAGATATGGGACTAAAGACAAAAATCTTTCACTATAGTGTAAAGCCTCGTTTACACTATAGTGAAGACTCTTAGGTATTTTTCTTGCCTGTACGTCTTTCACTTTACCACCCCCTGAGTACAATTTCTTCAACAAATAAAATCAGCTGTCAGCTGTTTTCCCAGTAATATGTAATAATGTACAGTTTACCAGACCTAATAATTTTCCGTGCCACTGACTCAATCCATTGTTACAATTTTTTCCAAGCTTATTTTATTTTCAGAACCCCTTATTAACCTACCACCATTAAAAGTGTGTCTGGCTGAGATGTAAACTGCTATAAATAGCTGGTGCTACTGCAGAAACTGCTGATGTCTTTGTATGCTTGACCTCACAGAAAATCTTATAAATCTATACTCTAAAATTGTGGTGCAGTAGCAGTAATAACTGATGTCAACTAACCAGTTTCTAATTGGTAAAATATCACTGACTGGCAGGAGTTATGACGTGGCATCTGTTAAACTCACGTTTCAGCATTTTCACTGCCACCTTCATGACAGGTTGGGAGCGGCTGAGTCCGTAGGCAGTGCCCTCTACCACCTTCCCAAAGGCTCCAGAGCCCAAGATACGACCTGTGAAACAACAACAGGGGATCAATTTCCTCGTAATAAAAACAAAGGAAACTGCTCAGACATACAAACACATTCATACACTTTGCATGCTTCTGCTTTCTCATCTGTGACTCTTTCCAGTGATTGACTGTCCCCTTGATCACTGACTCAAAACAAATCCCAGGCAGAAAAACCTCAGTGCCCAAGCTAGATTAGTTTATCACACTCTCACTTCAAAGAAAGAGTGAGCCATCCTGGCTGGAGCATCCCTGCAGGGAGGTCACAGAGCCTCTACAGAGTTAGCGTATAAAAAATGACTGTCAGCTCACCGAGCACAAGTCTGTCACGGGGAAACTCCCATCGGGAGTCATAGGGAAGCTGCATGGGATCCACATAGATGTACTCATGACCGTCTGGGCTCACAGATTCTATGACCCTCCAGCGGATTTCATATCGTGGTTTCTGGAAGACAAAGAATGCATAAAAGATGGTTAATTAACCTTGAAAATTCACTTTTGTTCTAACAGTATTGGGGTCTTTGCTTTGCATATCCACCCACAAATTAAATTTCATTTATAGTCCCGAAAGAAATTTTCAAGTTCGGGAGCTGATTAAGCAATATCCAAATATCTTGCAGGTGAAAAGACCAACAGTGTCCAGTTGAAATCTCAGAGTAAAATCTACAATGCAGTATGTATACTGAAAAAAGAGGAATGGATGAACAGGTGAGCAGGTGAGAAGTGTGGATAAAATGCAAAAGTGACCACAACAGTACCTGTTTCCAGATAACAACCAAGACAATGAGTGAGATGATGACAATGACCAGGAGCACCAGTACAGCAGCAGCTACAGTCAGCTCAGGGTGAGGGCCTGTTCAAGAGGAAATCCAGCAGTCACACATGTTAAATGGATCACGCATTAATCACGTGGATGCAACATGTCTACTGAAATTCCTGCGGTGAAATGTGCTTTATTTATTGCATAAGAAATATGAAAAACATAGGGTGTGCACAAAGCTAAGCCAAAAAGGCATGTTGAGAAAACAAAACAGAAGTAGGGGGATCGGGTGGAGATGAGGAGCTGTTGTAGGGAGATGGGTGTGAAGTTGTGAAGCTCATTTGAAAGGACTAAATGGCCTAATGATTCCTGGCTTCCCAAAATTAGCTGTCAGAAGAAGAGTCCCTTCCTTGTGAACCACCATCAGTTGTGTCACTAAAAAGTCATCAGCTGACAGCTGCTCCAATACTGGCAGAGCTAACCTAGCCCTCGACAGTCTTTACAGAGCGCATCACACCCCGAGTGTCAAAAATTGAAGGAAATTTGGAGGATACAAGGCGGAAAAAACAACATCATTTCAAAGCTAGGTATAAAAGGAGGCTATTGAAGAGGATGCAGTGAAATACGTTTGTGTGCTCTCACCATTGGACACCAGTTTGACCTCCCTGCTGACAACAGCCATTTCGTTCCTGGCCAGGCAGCGCACTGCCATTGTGCTTTCCAGATGACCAAACATGACCTGGCTCTCCAGGTTATTGTCTTCATCAATGTGCGAGTCCATTGTGATCTCAGTGGAGTTGGCAGGGATGGGCACCCACGAAGACGAATCATTAGCGCAACTGGATGGTAACAGTAGAAAAAAGACTATGTAGTGACTTTTTATATAGAGAAGTCCAGAAGCAAATGAATGTTTTATCAAAGAAGACTGGACGTACTGTTTGATATTCTTGCAGACAAACCACTCCACCATGGGTGTCGGCTGCCCTCTGGTAATGCAAACGACAGACTGGCCTTGAGCTGAGCCATGGTGGACGTCCATCAGATCAACAATGACCGCAGGCACTGTAACACAGTTAGTGTAACCATGAGAAAAAAAACAGACTTTAACTGAGGCTAAAAGGCTGTCAGAGCAATATTCATGGAAACACAGGCTCGAGGAATTGATTTCTCTGACCTTTGACTTCAAGGACTAAACTGATATCACGACTTTGGTTTCCGTTCTCCACCCGCATGGTGTAGTTCCCACTGTCCTCCTCCTTGGCTCGGATCAGGGTGAGAACGCTCATGTAGCTGTAAAGAACAACACAACCAGAAGTTCCAATAAGCACGCAGTCATGAAAGTTCACAGTCGCATCAACTCTAACTAATTAGAAGGGAAGCTAGCTAATGCATGAGAATTTTACTTTAAGGTTGTCATTAGCTCTGCTGCCATCAGTGGAGTTTCACCTGGTTTCACTGGTCTGCCGGAGGCTGGTGGAGATCTCTGCAGTCACATCGCTGAGTGGGTAGCCGTCTTTAAACCAGCTGACATGAACACTTGGGAAGGAGTTGACAACAGCCCTGAACTCCCGGACTTCATCCAGCGCTGCAGATTCGTATTCTCTGAACTCTGGCTTGACAGACAAGAACTCACTTGCTGCGAGACAAGAAGAGAGTCCAAAAGGTAATCAGTAATATATCATCGTAAAAGAAAGACTTCATAAATAGTATACATGATATTCACTCTGGTTAAGGGAGATTTTATACCATAAACTTTGATAGCTAGTTGTTTCGTCTGGCTCTCGTTACTCATTATGTCAGTGATGGAGCAAGAGTAGATGCCGCTGTCTTTGGCTGAAGCTTGTGGGATGGTCAGGGTGTAAAAGATCTCCTGAGTTCTCTTATTTTCTCGCACTGTTTTTGTACCACGATTTGCCTGTCAAACAAAAAAGGAACATCAGAGATCCTTAGTTACAAACCATTTTAAAACCACACTAAATGCAGTTGGAGTTAAAATGACGTGTGCATTCACCAGTTTGCCAGGATACTTCCAGTGATCTTCCAGAATCTCAGATCCCCGAGCCAGACAGGTGACAGTTATTGTGTCGCCCACCAGCAGAGCAGTCTTTTTTGCCGTCAACTCAACATGCAGCTCATCTGTGATACAACATTTTATCAAGTTAAAATGATGGTGTAGAGGTAAATCTTGACCAAAGAAGTTGAAGCTGAAAGCTTAGAATTAACATCTAAGATGCTAAACTTGTGTCTTTATCTTACATATTCACAAACACAGGAAAACACACCTGTCCAGCCGTGGACAATGTATTCCTCGCTGGAGAATTCGTGTCCATTTATGACGGCCTTACAGACATAGGTTCCAGCAGTGAATATCCCCAAAGCTCCCCTCTTGCTGTCATAATTGCTGGGCACAGGCTGCTGAGTGTCAAGGTTAATCAGAGTCACGTTAGCATTCGGATCAGACACTCGACACTGGATCTCCATCTCATCGTATCCAGACAGGACATGGTTGTTATAAGGCGTCGGCGATTCCAGAAAGGGGACATCGGGGTCTGTGTAGGAGTAAAACAAGATTCTCACACCAGAAAATAAAATCAAACAAAAAACACACAAGCTCAGTTCACTCCTTACCTGGAACATAAATGTAGATTCTGCTAAAATCCTCTGTATCCTCAGTGATATTTCTACTATAAAGGCACACGTAGTAGCCAGTGTGCCTTGCTGTGGCACTATCCACGGTGATGGTGCTGACAAACAAGCCATTTGGGTCCTCCTGCGTTTGCTCAGATACATCGATTGGTGTCTCCCAGGCCAGTTTTTCCTGTCCACGACAGGTCAAGGTAAAAGGGGTGTAGAGGGTAACTACCATCTCGTCCAGTTCTGGCAACAGCACGGGGACCGAGGCTGATGGGATCATCCCTGCAGTAGGAGCTGAAAGAAGGCACATACAGTGGGTCATAAATACTCTGTAGGTCATATATACTCTATGGTCTGTCAGTCTGTCTTTCTTACCTTTCACTTTCAGGTTAAAGGAGAACTGAGCAGTGTGAGAGCCACTTTGGGTGATTATGGTATAATTTCCATTGTCTTTTTCCATAGGATGCCTGAATTGCAAAGTGCTCAGATACCTGGGCATGAAAATGATAAATATCTATAAATTTGAAGTAAGTTTCCCACATGTGTAAACTAAACATTATGGTGAAGCTTGACGCCAGCTCATTCAGCTTAGCATGATGACAGAAAACAGTCAATCTGGCTCTGCACTTTTATACTAAAATCACATTTACATCTCATTGACTTGTCCTTTTTTTTTTTTATTTTGCTAGATGCCACTTCCTGTGGGAGATGCTATGCCAGACACCCATCACAAGAAGTTAGCATCCCAGCTTTAACTTCCTGTCAGGATAAATTTTTTTTTTTTTTTTAACTTTAGTTCGTGTATGCCAAAAACCTGTGAGGCATTGACTTCAAAGACCCAGATATAACGTGTTAATTAGCAAGTTTTGGAGGTAAACACTCACAAAAATAAATAAATGAACCTTAAGACTATACCTTCAAACTGAATAACTGCTGTCAATGTTGAACTGTCCTACCCATAAATCTAATAACAAAGAATATTTTTCCTCACCGATTTCCTCCCTGGTGGCTAGTGTTACTGAAGAGGTAGTAGTTCACTTGTAAGTCTTTGCCATCTTTCGTCCATGTCACTTTGGGGGCTGGATACGCGTCAATAATGATAGTAAACTCTGTCTCCTCAAAACTGCGGACAAATTCTGTAGATAAAATCCCACTGTGGTCCAGGGCCACAAAGGAATTCTCCTCTGCAAAAGGAAAAAGTAGACGACTGCAGGTTAAAATGGGTTAAAGTCAGTGAGGAAAAGTTGACAGTGGCGCAAGTCAAGGACTGGGAAGAAGGCACAGTGACAGGGAGGGTGATGGTGAAATGAAGACCTGACGCACATCTGTTGAAACCATCCTATAAAACACAGTAGCTGATGCTGAAAGCAGGGATGAAGCTTTATGGTCGGATAGCAGAAAATGACTTCCACACACTGCTGAAAGCACCTTGTGTACATATGCGAAACTACTAATTTGACCGGAATGACAATGAGAATGTTAAATATATATGATATAATTGACTTTAAGTCAGCCGTTTAGGCAGTTATTCACATTATTACAGCTCTGCTGGAAACATATTAATGGTATCTAGGAAATGTTTCTGGGGGATGACTCACCAAAGACGGT
Organism: Tylochromis polylepis; assembly: GCA_015107715.1. Lineage (NCBI taxonomy): Eukaryota > Metazoa > Chordata > Actinopteri > Cichliformes > Cichlidae > Tylochromis > Tylochromis polylepis. The sequence goes on along the minus strand of VVHJ01002941.1, from coordinate 4,803 downwards.
CACAGCCACCTTTTTGACTCTGACCTCACCGCTTTTGTCTGTAACAGAGCACTCATAGGTGCCACTGTCCTGTGAGCTGGCTTGTGGGATACTGAGGATGTAGACGACCCGCTCAGGAAAAGTTTGCTTCATCGAAACTGCATCCTTAGCCTATAGAAACAAAAGAACAGCGTGAGTTCACCGGGGGGAAAAAAAATCTTAGCAATATGATATCTGAATGTTGTAATTCACAGAGTTTTCCCTTTTACAGGTACAACATCTGTGTATCAGAATCTGTATGTCGTGGTGCTGAAGGCTAATGGTTAAAACACTTGCTAGGCTACAGGAGATAAATTAGGATCACAGAGGTTTTTAAAGAGCCTGTAATTGCAGCTGAGACCAAAACCAGGAGTCCTACCCTGACCATCTCTGGAAAAGGGCTTAAAGGAATCCCATGCAAAATGTGCAACATAGATTAAGTATCTGAATATAAATAAACATAAGTTACAAATGAAACTTTCTCTGACCCTTCAAAGTAACACTTTAAAAGCATTAAATGTTTAGCTGGTTGTCAGGTGCAGACAACATCTGTCCGACATGTCTCAAGGTCAGTGGGGTCAAAGATTTACTATGGTTCCTTTTGCCCTTCTTTTAAACTGCCTCTTTCCCTCAAGATCGCCGTGGCAGTTAACTCTATGCAAAAGTGCTGTGTTTGGCTTACATCCTCACAAAAAAGACCCAACCTTCAGTTGCTGCTTTCCTAACGCATAATTTGTAACCACTAAAGGCTGTCCTCTGAGCTATATTCCACTTGCCACTGCTAGGTTTGGGTCCAAAACCATTATTTTCTTATTTAAGGCTCAGTGCTGCTGGCTTGGAAATGACATTGGGTAGAAGGACACGGTGCAAGATGAAGTGGACGAGTGGCTGAAGCTATGTAGGAGACTAAATTTAATTAAAACAGGAAAACACAGAGGGAAAATTACTGCATCTTGCCTGTTTTTTAGGATGGAGCCACTGCTGCTGGAAGTCCATGCCAGAAGGAACGACGCATGTGATGTTGAAAGGCTGCCCTGGTCGCACTGTCTCTTCACTGGCTATTATCTCCATGTCAGAATCCTCAAAATTCTGCCCCTCCATAGTGTCTATAGAGGAACCAGCAGAGAGCGTTTATCAGCAACACAATCTCTCACGTCACATGTGGCAGCTTGATTACCGTGACTTGATTCATCACAGAGTGGTGGTTATACACACACACACACACACACACACACACACAAAGAGTGCAAACATGCATGTGAAGTCATCTCTCTTCTGTAATAATGACATAATGTCATGTGGTGAGCTCACCCTGTAGCCTTTGCTTCATAAACGGGAGTGTTTCCAGCTGTTCAGTTATTCTTTTTTTTTAATCTTTATCCTGCCATTTGCTGTCTCTATAGCTCCTATTTCTTTTTTCATAAAGAGAGAGTATATCATACTACAAATACATTTGTCTTGACTTACCCTTAGATATTACAGTGTAAATAGAACTTCTGAATATCTGGTCATTCACAGTGGTTTCACACTGGTACTGCCCAGGAGATAGGTTGCTTGAGAAGAACCCTTCCTTGTTGTTGTATAAGACATGCATAGCCTCTCCACTGGGGACTTTCCTCAGGGTGACATAGGAGTCCCAGTGAGACACACGGCATGGGATGTTGAATCCATAACTGTCCATGGAGACAACCAGGTCCGTAGGTAACTCGGGGACAAATGGAGCATGTGGATCTAGGTACAAAAAGAGGATTTTTATACTTTGTTTCATAACTGTAATGAGTTTGCTAATGCTCTGTCAGAGTGAGGAACAATTTAACCTAATATTCTTTAAATGGCTGTAAAGCTGTATTAACGAATTCACTCTTGTGCTGTAAGCCAGCACTCTGAGCAAAAGTTATATTGTATAGCACAGCATATCACCAACATATTCACCTGGGACAAAAATGTAAATTTCTGCTTCAGCATCTTGCAGTTCTTCATCCGGGTCTTCATATATGCACGCGTAATAACCTGTATTTTCTACCGTTGCGTTGTCTATGAAGAGTGTTGAAGTGTAATACCCCGGATAAACCAGGGCGTTTTTCTGCAGCGGTTCATCCCAAACCACGTGTCTTTTACCGGTGCAGCTTATATTGAAGAGGGAATTGGGCTGCAGGATAAACTCCTCCTGGTCAGACAAGATGGTTGGTGGAGGCAGTCCAGAGGTAACTAAGAGACGGTTTGGTAAACATCAGAGAAACAGCTGGGAAACTATCAAACGGATTTACCTGCAGACTGTTTTACTTACCTGAAACCAAAGCCACCAAACTGCCCCCAAAGAGGACAAACGTCTTCAGCCAATCCATGACTATGGATGCTTTGACCTGTAAAGACAAACGGTTATTTACTAAAGAGGGGGACACTTTATCTGATCCTACATGATTTATCCAATTTGATAGAATTAATGTTTAATAAACTCGTCAGTGGATTTTTGACTTTTGATTTTTAACTTCTTGTCCATTCAAGCCCAACTGTAAGTAATTATATTGAGCATGCGCTTGCTATGATAACGCCATGCATGCAGATGTCTGGTGCCACACACTGCTTTAGTTGTGAAACGGTACACGTATGAAATTTATTGCAGGTTTGCAATTATTGTTTTATTTAGATGAGAATTACGAAAATTGTGACTTATTCTGCCGTTAAAGAATCCATGGTACGTCGAACAGGAACCTGCCCACTGCTCCAAGAGCCGATAGAGGGCGACACAGTCCGCCTTATAAGTGCAACGAACCTTATCGTCCCCCCCCCCCCAGACTTGCTTACTCGCTCTCCTAAAGCTTATCTTTTCGCTTCACATTTTGCACATTTTGCCAGGTATTTTTTGCATGGAATGTAAGCATAAATTGGTTGCACATTGTTGTGTTTCTCCCCTTTTTGTTACAATTCTAAATGTAGCCATTAAAAAAAACTGGTATCAACTGGATAATCAGGTCTGATACCTTCTCAAATTTAGCCCATTATTCAGAACAATTCTTTACAAAGATCGTGTTATGTTTGGCTTTTTCAGGTAGCTCTGCAACTATGATTCCCATATTCTTTGAAGCTGATGGGCGATCAGGGATTTTTTTTATTATTAATATTATTATTATTATTTTTATCAGGGGCCACATAATTTGAGTGGCTCACTCACAGAAAACTCTGCTAAAGATTAAGCTCCCTTTCAATTATCCCCCTTTTAGTAGTTTTCTTTCTTTTTATATCTCAAAATAGGTTTTACATGTGACTGGGAGGTCTAGATTCCATATTCTGTAACTTCCCTGGTCCCAGACAATACAGCTGCTGGTCCCTTTGCTGCTTCCTGTGGCTTGCCCGCTCTGGCTCAGTCGAAAAGAACTAAATTATCCATGGGTAACCTGGGTTTGTTTAGCTCTATAATTAGCGCGCCCAGTGTGCACAAAAGTACATATTCGCGTGGGAATCAGTTGACAAAAGGCCTAATCCGTTTGGCGTGTTTGTGCACTCGCATTGTCTCAAACAATTTCGAGAGGGGATTTTTCATTTGCATTGGCTTGGCAGCACTCCTCTAGCCACTGCGCGTAAATCTGACTGAGCCTAAAGTGGCAGTAAGACTCCGTGCACGTCCCGATCCACCTTTATTTCCACTGCTCTCCCAGCAGGAGACTCAACAAATGCTCCACAGAGCAAATGCATCCTCTGCTGGGCTGGAACACAGTTGAGCAACAGCTGATATTGGCTTATCTCAACTTTCACTGGGTCAGTTATGTGTCATAATTTTCCATTAAAAAAAATTAAGAAACTGCTGAATACAGTTAAAATGTTTTGAATTCTTGTGAGTAGTCACTCTTGAAATTCTGACCACAAGCGGTATTCCTCTGTTAAACCCGTTGGTGACATGGCTCCAGAAGTTCTTCCTTTCTTCTTTTTCTCCTCTTGGATCAGTTCAGCTGCCGCTCTGAATCTCCAGTCAGTCTTATTCAAGTGCTCCCAGTACAGATTTTCCATTTTAATTCCTCACATTCCAGGGACAGACGAGAAAACAATGTGATGTACAATTTCCAATGTGTTTCTCATTAAATGCCAAGCAGCATCCCACAATGGAGCCTTCAGTCTTCGAATTGACACCTCCAGCTGTGAGCCTAAAACCGAGCGCTTTTATCCAGCAGAGTCAGCACGATCTCTCCGCTTGGCGTCCAGGGGTGAGACCATATGGTGCACGGGGGAGAGGAAATCAAACCCCCAAATCCTTTTGGATTGTTTAATGCAAAACCTGCATACAAATTGCAGGGTTGCAGGGCTCCCTGCGATCCATATTTAGTGAATGAAACTTTTAGAGCAACTTTTCTACTAATATGATGCAAAATGATACGGCGCATTAATTGGCTAAACTAATTAGGAATACAATTAAACTCCCTCTAATCTTACAGAACAGTAATCTGTTATAGATTTTCCACTCTTTAATTATATCAAAAACGATACAACTTTTCAAAAGACCAAGAAAAATAGTTTCAATCGACCCCTTAATTACCTTATACTAATCCCTGCTTTATATTCCTTTCGTGTAAGTATATCCACAATGAACTGGTCACTCCAAACGCCGCAGTATAAAGGGTCCTTTGCAGCGGTTATAATCCTCAGAGATCCTGCTCTGTGAGAGCATACGTGCGACCCTCTGTCCGCATCCACGACTGCCCTCACTACTGCGCTCCAGCTACAGCGACCTGTAACTGATTCAATGCTACAGTCCACCCCCCTCCCACCCGAAAAAAAGTAATCATCTGTCTC
>VVHJ01002939.1:35747-47846 GCA_015107715.1 Tylochromis polylepis | reverse complement strand
CACCAGCTTTATTTGTTTGCTGCTGCAATGGGATATGTGTGTATGCATGGGATCCCACCCTTTGGGGTGTGTGTGTGTGTGTATGTATGTGTGTGTGTGTGGGCAAAGCACTAGGTGAATGACTACACATCTTCCTAGCAGGAGTGCAGGACAATGTGCGGGGGAGCGCCATCAGGCCTGCATAGTGACACATGAAACATCTATTTTGAAAGAGTAGCTGGAATACAGAAAAAAGGCCTTTTTTCCTTCCTTTCTTTTTCCTGTCATCATCACCTACAAGTGCTGTGTCTCCCTATACTTGAAACTGATTGGTTTGCAGTCGGTCATGCGTCTCACGTTGGCAGGTTAGCCTTTTATTGCCGTCTGACTAATTGGAGAAAAATGAATGAATAGATTAATTTCATTACTACTTGTATACAGGTTGTATTCAGCTAGTGCAACTTCTTTGTTTTCAGGTGGCACTGCTTTTCTGTCTTCTCACAACCTTACGCTCATCTTCTGACAAAATCCCGGGAATGTGCTAGTGTTTGTATGGTTTTTCTTTTTTCTTTTGAATTTTTATTGAATTGTTAGACTATATTTTCATTAAAATGTAAGATCTCCTCTTCCTCCACCTTCAAAAGAATGTTGTCACATTAGAAAACTGGAAACTGGGCCATGGTTTGCTTTGATCCAGACTTAGATTGCGTCTGTTAGTAAGTCCATTGTTCTACCTGAAACGTCTGAGAAACTGGCCCAAAAAAGTGGAACTGGAAGCACACATTTATGTTCCTTGAGTCTCTGAATCCTACCAAGTTTGGTGATCTCTAGACATTTGTTCTGTGTTTGACTATTGACTTTGCAACTAGATGATTTGCCATAAATTGTGCTATAGACATTTTTTCATGCAGTGGAGAGACGAAGAAGAGTGAAAGTCAGTAGAAGCCAGATCAAATACATGTGTGAATAAGACGGAGACAGGTGTAACCGTGAAGCTCTAGGAGCAGACAGAGAGTTTTGGCAGGGTGTAGTGGGTAGATACGAGTGTCAGGGGTGATTTATGAAAGAAGGATAGCAGCAAGAGTGAAAGGGAAGGTTTACAATGTGTGAGACCTGATATGATGTATTGTTTGGAGTGACGCTGGCAAGAAGGCAGGAGGTGGAGCTGGAAGTGGAGGCGGCAGAGCTGAAGATGGTAAGATTTTCAGTGGGAGTAACCAGAATGAACGAGATTAGAAATGAGTAAATCAGAGGGACAGCTCAGGTTGACCTGCTTGGAGACAAAGTTAGAGAGACAGGGGTGAGATGGTTTGGACATTGGCAGAGGAGGGATAGTGGACATACTGGACAAAGGATGTTGAAGATGGAACTGCCAGACAGGAGGAAAAGAGGAAGACCTCAAAAAAAGAGGATACAGTTAAGGAAGATATGCAGAGAGTTGGTGTGAAGAAGAAGAAGAAGGCCATTCTCAGTCCCCAGAGAGTTGACACTAATTACTTAAATCAGGGGTGGGGGAACTCCAGGCCTCAAGGGCCGGTGTCCTGCAGGTTCTAGATATCACCCTGGGTCAGCACACCTGAATCAAATGATTAGTTCATTACCAGGCCTCTGGAGAACTTCAAGACATGTTGAGGAGGTAATTTAGCCATTTGAATCAGCTGTGTTGGATCAAGGACACATCTAAAACCTGCAAATCCCAACCTACATGGCCATGTGAAAAAAGTGATTGCCCCCGCTCCCGTTATAATTAATGGCGGTGTTCAATTTCTCTAGCCACACCCAGGCCTGATTACTGCCACACCTGTTCTCAATCAAAAAATTATTTAAATACCACCTGCCTGACAAAGTGGAGTAGACCAACAGCCAGACATCGTCCCCCGATCCAAGGAAATTCAGGAACAAATGAGAAACAAAGTAATTGCGATCTCTCAGTCTGGAAGAGGTTATAAGGCCATTTTGTAAAAGCTGGGGGACTCCAGCGAACCACAGTGAGAGCCTCTATCCACAAATAGTGGTGAAACTTACCATAAGCAGCTGGCCAACCGAAATTATCCCAAGAGCACAGCAACGACTCATCCAAGAGGTCACAAAAGGCCCCAGAACAACATCCAAAGAACAACTGACTTGTTTCAGTTAAGGTCAGTGTGCATGACTCCACCATAAGAAAGAGTCGGGGCAAAAATGACATGCATGGCTGAGTTCCAAAACAAAAACCAGCACTGAGCAAATGGAACATAAAGGCTCATCTCAGTTTTGCCAGAAAACATCTTGATGATCTCCAAGACTTCTAGGAAAATACTCTCTGGACTGACAAGACAAAAGTTGAATGTTTTGGAAGGTATGTGTCCCATTACATCTGGTGCAAAACTAACACAGCATTTCAGAAAAGGAGCATCATACCAACAGTAAAACATGGTGGTAGTAGTGTGATGGTCTGGGGCTGTTTTGCTGCCTCAGGATGTGGAAGACTTGCTGTGGTTAATAGAACCATGAATTCTGCCGTCTACCAAATCATCCTGAAGGAGAAGGCCCAGCCATCTGCACAAAACTGCACAAAACCAAACACAAAACTGCATTTTGTGTTTACTTGTGTTATCTTTGTCTAATATTTAAATTTGTTTGATGATCTGAAACATTTAGGTGTGACAAACATACAAAAATCAGGAAGGGGGCAAACACACCACCACTTTTTCACACCACTGTAGGTTAAACCAATTAGAGCATTAACAGTGCTTTTTTTGAGGTTATTATGATGAAAGTGCATAAACACGAAATACTACGGTAGTGTTGAACTTGGCAGCAGTGCCGGAGCAGAAATTAAAAATACATCATTGTGCGGTGAATGGAATGTTCTGCCTAATAAGACAGTAGCTTGTTCATCACCTCTTCTCTGGCGGGATTGTCAATAGCGCCTGACACCTACGAGCTCCGCCACACTCCCGCTCTGCATCCTATTTTAAACACGCAGCACTTCCAAGAATCCCCAGTCCTCTCTCCATTTCCATCACGCTTTCTCTCACTCTCTTTCCATCATCTCCATCCATCCATCTCTTGTCGAAACCTCTCAGCGGGGCTTGGGGCTGTTGTGTGCGAGGCATACTTGGGCTGTGGCGTCAGTTTGGAAATGAGGCTCGTTTGCATTTAAACACTCTGCTCTCTGGGCACTTGGTAAACTTGATGAGAGGAGGATGAGGGGAGTGGAGAGGAGGAGGAGGGGGAGAACAAGGGGAAGTAAAGAGAGAGAGAGAGAGAGGGAAGGGGAGAGCAAAGGGAGTAATTGCAACACTGAGAGAGGAGTTGAAGAGAGAGAGAGAGCGAGACGGGAGTGAAGGAGGGAGTGTGTGGAGAACAGTGGCTAATATAAATTCATTATGTAAATCCGCAGCTCAAACAAATTGACAGGCGGGTATTACACCCGAGAGGAGCTGAATCAAGAGCATGAAAGCATTAGCTCCACTCACCCTTGACCTCCAACCTCGACCTGTTCACCGGAGTGTGCCTGTTATGCATACTAACAACTTAGGAGGGGCCGGGCCGAACAGAAACACTGCAACACGTTTTGATTTCTTACAGAGGTAGCTGGAGACAAAATCCTCCATCCTACATCTGCGCTGGAATGTAAACTATGCCAAAAGGAAAACACCGGAGAAGAGTGTTTTCTCACTGAAGCGGACCCACATAACAGATACACACTGCCGCAGCAGCAGCAGCCATCACTGGAGAATCCTCTTTCTTCTGATATCTGAAAAAGAATATTTGAATTCCCAAACCTGGAAAAGAAAACGAAAACAATAAAAAAAAAACCTACACACAACCTGCACTCAGACAAGCCTGCAGGAGAAAGAGGAGTAAGAAGTTCTGAAAGAGTTTTAAGAGTTGCACCGGGCCATGTTCATCTCGCATTTGTACCACTGGGTAACACTTACAGCTTCACCTTTTTCTTTTTTTGTTTGATTTTCAGAATGTATTCTGACAATCCACAGCTGTAAATAAAAGAAATAATGGAAGGGGAAGGGCAAGGCTTGGCTCCAGTGTGGCGGCAGCGGCTGGAGATGTCATCGGATCAAAAAGCAACGCTGCGTGAGTCATGGGGATGAAGAAAAACAACATAAAAACAACCCCCTGCCACCACCCGGCACCAATCTGTTGATGATTTCTGGAGTTCGCGACATGAAAAATGACACACAGCTCATTGTTTGCTGGTCATTATTCATGGTTGCATTCAAAGCCCTAAAACCGGCATGACATTATGAGGACCGGAGCATTAATAATACATTAAGTATGAATTAATGGAAAAAGAAAAAAAGTTAATCTGGTTAGAAAATGAAAAGTTTAGATCTGGGATAAGCCCTAAAGGGGATTCCTGTGATTAAAACTTTTATTAAGAGACAAATATTTAAAAAAAAAAACCCCAAAACCCCAGAATAGAACAAAAAAGAAAAATGAAGTAGGAGAGGCTGAGATGTACCTATTTCTTTTGTCTCTAGTATGGCCCAAGCTCTAAAATCACTGTATTCTCTAATATTCACAATGCAGCTCAGCAGCACTGGCTGTCTTTGCCATTTAAACACCCACATCATTTGAACTCCATGTTCCAAGTTTTTAGTACAGTCTGACCCCACTTGATCAGACTTCACAAAGCTCCCTTGAGAGGACAATACACAACTGTTTTCATAAGCTTCCCAGCACTCATCAAGACAAGAAAGCTACTCTTTAATGCTATTTTTTTTTTATTCAGAAAACAACTTAAAACTGATGAAACGGTCTCAACACCTTCCAACAGCCTCAACAATGAATGGCATTCATGCAACATAAGCCTTTTTTTTTTTCCTTCATTGGCATTTTGGAGATATTTTGAAGTGCACTCAATTTACTCGACACTCCATCACCCTCCAACACTGACCGGTCTCTCAAAGTAAAATAAATCAAGCACATCTCCTATGTTAAAGCCTCATGAATATCCAAAAAGGACTGAACAATCATTTCAGCCCCCTCTCTGACTCGAAAGGCGGTTCAGCTTTGGAGCTGACCATATGGAAGGAAGGAGTTTGGAGCTGTCGCTGTTAAGCGGCGGTGTGGTGAGGGGCAGCGGCAGCCGAGGTTCTAAGGATCTGCAGCTGCTGTCATCGCCGCCTGGGCCGGCGGACTTAGAGCCAGGCGCCACTTGTGTCTAACCTTAGTACGGCCGGGGGAAGAAAAAAAAAAACATTAAACAGGCTACAAAGACTGCCGCTGGGCTTAGGAAAGGAGGGTGAGAGACAAAGAGAGACAGCAGAAACACAGATGAAAGCAGCAGCTACAGAAAGTAAATGTGAGAAAGATAAAAGAAAGGAAGAGGGAGGTCCTGATGAATGTGTTTATCCAGTGCTTTCCCAAGTGTTTCTCATGTTGTGTCTGCTCTGAGTAAATCCTTGAACCACACAGAAAAGCAGGCCGCTCCACAGAGAGCCTGAGGACAACAAGTGGACGGCTTCACTAATCTGAATCTTAATGAGCTGGAAATCCCTCCCATCTCTCGTTCTTTCCTCTCTTTGCGTCTCACACACGCACATGTCGATTCAATAGATTCCTTTTAGGAACAGCATAGTAAAACTGAAGATGACACATATGGTCCTCCAGCGCATTCGTGCTAATGACATGCAGACCTAATTAATCATCGGTTCATCTGGATGCGATCGCAGCTCTGTGCCTCAGCGGCTGATCGTCTGCCATCATGTGTAATCGCACTTGCAATACAACAGGTGCGTGACTAAACAGGGGGCCCTGTGTGGCGCTGCACGCATCCTGATGTTTCACAGAAGTTTCCCCAAAACTGTGGTGTCATATCGATGCAACTACAGGAGGAAATTACAACAGGAGTACAAGTAGGTTTGGGTTTTTAATGAGGAAAACACTTTTTCTCCTCAGTAAATATAAAGGTAATGTAAGAAAGTAAGCAAATAATGTTCATTAATGTGCACTGAAAGTTCTTGCTTGCTAATTACAGATAAAAAAACAAAGAAGTCCTAAATTTTTGAAAAACTGACTTCCCAGATATTGTGGGAAGACATTTACTTTGAAAAGATGAGATTGCATTTGTTTTAGCTACTTGCGGTTCAATCTTGTCCTCCACTAAAGCTAGTATACCTCACTGGCTACAATATTTATTTCTGATAGAAGGTTTTGATTTCCCATTGTCCTCGTTGACAGTTCTTCACAGGATTTTTAAAACAATCCTGAAAACACCTCTGTAATACATTAACTCTTTACCCCCTGGAAGCTTACCTACCGCTGAAGCTCTTTTCTGAACTGAGTGCTTTCTGTCATATTTCAGACCTGCTTATGAAACAAAATGCCTGGGTGGTATTTAGAAGTTAGTGAGGGTGCTCTCTGCCTTTGCAGCTACCCTTGGAAAAACCCAGAAACTGTTCTGATGGTCATCAAATCACATTTTTATTGTTACATACTGAGGCGCCTGAACTCATTATTAAGGGTACAGGAGAGGTAAAAAAAATGTCATCTTTATGTGGGTCAAAGAGTCAAAGCCAGAAACATGATCTGTAACACAACATTTGCCAATAAACCCACAGAACTAAAGAACTAACCCACAGAACAGAATGTGATGGCTTGTAAGTACAAAAATATAAAGGGAGGTAGCAGTTGGTATGGTAGCAGTTCAAACTAGAAAAAAAACAGTAAAGGTTGTTTTATGTATGTAGGTCAAAATCAGGTCAGTCAGCCAATCCTAAACGTGTCACAGAAACATCTCCTGGCAGCACAGCGGCCCCCCGCTGTTATATACACTAGCAGATGTTATGCTGAAATCTGTGGCGAATTAACAACAATGCATTCGCTACTGAAAGCCATCAGCTGTCAGCTGTCACCACTCTAAAACTCTAAACACACGTCAGACTGATCAGTAAAGCATTGATCACAAAGAATGACAAACGTTTGCTGTCTTCATTAGTAACGCACTAGCAGTGTGAGATGTTTCAGTGCAAAACCATCCGCGGCCTCGGGGATCCTGCAGCACAATCAAAGGAACGCCGGTCACTGAGAGGGTGCGCTCCCGTGGAGCCTTGAGAGTGGACCGCTCGCTTACACTGCATAGTGAAAATAATTCAAAAACTGACTGCAGGGCCTAGTGACATACCTTCCATGTGAGCTGATAACATCACATGATTAATATTATATTTAGCCACTTCCAATCTGAAGGAAAAATAACAGACTGCATTTGAAGCCTTTTTTGCTAATTAGATTACATTTATTTCACAAATGCTTTGGCCAGCAATGGATATCCTTACAATTTTGATAGTACTTCTCTTAGTGGTATCTCTCTGGTATTTTAACCCTATTTTTGTCTGTACTTAAAAAAAACAAACAAGAAATTCAAATTAAAAACATAACTCACACTTGCTTTACTTTCTTTATATAAATTAAGATTAAAAATCAGCACAAGCAAATTGCAACACTGTTCTGAATAAAGGTTTTTTGGTTGCTCCCTTTTACCCAAAGGGTCACCACAGACAGTGCAAAAGAATGGGGCTTGTGCTTAGTTTGGCCACTACCTGTCTGCGATTTAATTTTTTAATTTTATGCTATAATATCAGCCCAAACGTTTAGCAAGTGCACTTCTGCTGCATATACATCTAAGAGTCTGTGGAACACCGTTTCAATGATTGCGACAGTTATAAGAAAACTTTTCCACCACCATTTGTGTGCTCCTCTTCCTCACTTGAATATTTTTTACTACTCACAGAACGTACCTCAGGAAATCCTAAAAAGAAATCAAGGAAAAGAGGCTGTAGGGCTGGCATCCAGGTACAGATTAGACGAGCCTCCAGGTTGGAGATCCACCGATCGGACTGGTGGCTTCGCCGGTTTTTACTGCCGGTTACTCTTCGGGTTGTGGTTGGAAATGCACCCTCACAAGCCATCACAGCCTTGGTTCTTCTCGTGTGATGCTCTGGATTCTGTCAATTGCGGCCTTACCACTGTGCCCTCAGCACTTGCATTGCTAAACCAGTGGCTGGTCCCACGGCACAGTTGGAGATCTCGTGAACGGACAAGGTTTGCTGTCAGTCTCACTGTGGCCACCTGATGTGAAACCTACACTGTCGGATTGCTCTTCTGAACATTCGCTCCATCACCAACAAATCCTTGTTCCTTAATCAGATTTTCACAAGAAAAAAACTTGGATTTTTTTTGTTTCTCATGGAAACATGGCAGAGGGTTGGCAAGTTTATTCACCTACATGAACTGTGCCCTGTTAGCTGCTCCTATTTGGGCACCCCCCGTTTACATCGCCACGGTGGAGGACTTGCTGCTGTGTTAAGGACAGATACACATGCAGAGGTCTGCAAACTGTAATTATTCCTCCTTCGAGTCACAAACAATTAAGGTTGGCTCTACGAACATGTTTTATTGTATTTTAATTTATCGCCTTCTTAAAGGATTTTACTGACTTTTTATCTTATATTATTAAGCTGGAGAAAGTTCTAATTGTTGGGGATTTTAACATTCATATTGATGATGCCTCATCAAACCCAGCAGCCGAACTCTTATCTATATCTGATTCTTTTAACTTTGTTCAAAAGTACATGTTTTTGGTCCAACCCATCTAAAAGGGCATACCATGTCTTTTCTGTGGGCATCAACATTATCAATGTGTCTGTGGAGGATGTACATTTGAGTGACCATAAGTGTGACTTTTTTGACCTCAAGTTTAGCTCTAATCAAACACTCCTGAAATCAAAAACTCATCGACACATAGTAACTGAGACTACTGCTGAGAGGTCCTCTGTCATGTTTGACATTTCTCTGCGTTCTAATAGAAATCACGTAAACACTCTTGTCCAGTGCTTTAACAGAGAATGCTTATCCATTTTGGATCAAGTGGCACCTATCAAGTTCTATCGCACAGAAAAAGGTATGCCATTGGATAAATGAGTCTATTTTAAACTTAAGGGGAATGTGTCACAAAGCTAAAGGAAGAAAACTAAACTTGAGGTGCACAGGCTCTAACTTAGAGATCTAATGCTCTCCCTAAACGAAACAGTCAAAAATGCCAGATGTGAATATTTTTCTAGATTCATATCAAAAGACAAGAGAAGTCCCAAGGTCTTGTTTGACAAAATCAGTGCTATTCTGTCTCTAGCTACGGTACCTATAAATGTGCACTCTAAAGCAGACAGCAACAAATTTCTTCGTTTTTAGTCAGTAAGATTAGAGAAATCAATGTCAAAAACTCCCCAAAGCTATTTTGTTCTGCTAGTGAGGCACCTCCTTCTTACTCTTGGTCTACCTTTACACCTGTGAAATTTGATGACATGGTGGTCTTGGTACATAAAATGAAGCTGTCTTCAGGCCCTTCAGATATTCTCCCCACCAAGGTTTTTATCGTTAAACAGACTGAGGGATCTTGCTGGGATGTCCAGTCTGTTTTAAAGTGGTTTTCATCCCACATATCTGGTAAGAGTTTTAGTGTGTCTGCAAACCAGATTATGTCTGAACCTAAAGAGCTACTATGTGGAGTCCCTCAAGGCTCCATGTTGGGACTTATCTTGTTTTTTAATATATATTCCTTCTTTAGGCCAGATAATACAGCAGTTTAGTGACGTGTCTTATAATCTTTTTGCCAATGATATTCAGCTATACTGCTCTTTTAAGCCTGCTTAAAAAATGTTTGCTTAACCAACATTAAGCAATGGTTGAATAACAACTACCTACGGCTAAACCCAGATAAAACTGAAACTTTGATTATTGCACTGGACAGTGCAATGTCCCACATTAAACAGCAACTGGGTGATCTAGATCTCTCGCAGAAGCGTAGCCTCAGAAATTTAGGTGTTATTTTTGACGAAGCTTTTCCCCTGGAGCGTAACTTGCCAAGCCGTGAATAAACTTTTACTTACTCACTTACAGTGGATGGATCCACATGTTTTCGATTTTGCCCTTCCAGACACAACCCTCCCATTTATCCATGCTTGGGACTGACACTAAGGCTTGTGACCCGAGTGTCTTAACTGTACAGCATTGCACTGTTTTGTATTGACTGTGTGTTCTTAATTCATACTGAATTACTGTGCCATATTCATCTCTGGTCTAACACAGTGCCAGTGGAGGCAATACAAAATAAGTCATCCCTGTAGAATGGAGACACTGGAGACAGGTTAAGACCACTTATATAGCAATCTGAATTTAGACTCAAACACACACACATGTTTCTGAGGTATGTCTGTGGTCTGGAGGTCACCACAGCAATGATCAGCTCACAATCCATCCCTCCACAATCAATGCTTAAAACCCAACGGCCCCATTCAATTAGCAGCATCCTGCAGCTACATTCACTTGCTGCCTAATTGACCTCTGAGTCGCAGTGGAGAGCAAGTCCTGGCATTGAAAACAGCTGCACAGAGAGAGACTCTGCCAATGTTGACACGATAATTACACAGCAAGTCACCCAACATGGGCTTTGGGGTCAAAAGTGGGTAAAAAGGAAGATGAGATTGCAAACGAAGGAGGCAGAGGAGATGAGGGAATAAGGAATAGAAGAGCAGGGAGGGAGAAGAAGAAAAGAGAGAGTAAAAGGGAGAGAAGACAGCTGACCGGAGGTCTGTTCAACCATGAGATTAGGCTAAGTGATGAAAAGCAGGGAGGAAATAGACGCAGAGACAGTTGGAGAGCCTCGGGTGAGAAAAAAAAAGCAAAGAAGACGGATGAAAAATGCTTTAGAGATGCTTTTAAGAGCAGGCTGGGCGGGAGAAGAAATCAAGATAATACGGTTCTAGGATCACCAACAGTGGGACGGGAATGGCCACTGGGACGGATCTAATAATGGGGTTTGATAAACACTTTCAGCTTCAGTCACAGAGAATATGGCCTAAACCACTCAAGGCTTAAAACATTAAATTAACATGGGCGTCTCGAAATGTCATCTGTATAAAGGATGATATCATTCCTGCTATTGAAAAACATAAAACTAACTAATCTTATCAGGTAGCCATATCACAAAGCTACACATTAAAAAGCACTGAAGAGAAACTCCAGTGATGACACATGAAAAGTAAAGGATTTTGGATAGTTCAGATTTGGTGAAACTGCTCCACACTAATCTGAGTTCTTTTCATCACAGTTGAATTTGTAAAAATAATCACTGATGACAATGGACGAGAGTTACTGCCACTTTAGAAGGGCCCAACCCTGCCTTTTTGATTTAAGGGGGGGAAAAAAGCTATAATCTTTTATTGTGTTGCTAACGTCTGCTTTTTGGAAAACAATATTAAAAAGAAAATGTTAATATTTCAGTAATTACTAATTTTACATTTAAAGTGACTGTGATCAAGTAAAATCTTTGAAGGCGAATGCGCTCCGTTTCCGGTATACATCGCATTTTTTACAGTTTCCCCACCTACTTTCCTACTTGCCCAGATGCTTAAGTGTCTTGTTTGTTGTCTTCCATGCAAACTACTGGAAACCGTGACAACCAGCTAGTTATCAAAGCAATCACTAGAAGGTAGAAGGCAGCACTGTATACCACTTTGGGACCAATTCCGTGCTAGCAACCAGTAGCATCCTCCCGTAACCACTCGTGGAATAGACACTTTTGCTTAGCAACTGGTGGTTACCTGAGAGGTCACTGACTGGTCTTCCGGCCTAGTGTGAATGGCGCTTTAGCAATCAGTTTCACAGAAATTGCCAGCAACCACTTGTAACCAGTCATGGAATATACATTTTCCCGTAGAGACCCATAGTTGCCAGTTGGTCGCCGACAGGTCTCTATACCACTGTGATTGGTGCCTAACCTTGATTTGATCTAAATGGTACAGGCCACATAATGAGAAACAAACTCTTGCCACCCACTGTGTGTGCACTTAGCCCAGACAACACACCTCAGCTGTTCTGTCTCTTCCTCACAATTAGCGTTATAGTTATATTTACATTTATAGCCTGTTATATTATTTTTATAATATATATTTATATTTATAGCCCGCGTTTGTTTGTCTGCCAGACAAACAAACGCGGCAAATGACTGGTGAACATGTGGGTTCTGTTAGCAGCTATAGCAGATGTTTCCATCAGTGGTTAATAGGAAGAAAAACACAACTAAAACAAACTATAACATAATAACAACTGGATAAT
>VVHJ01002939.1:25458-35727 GCA_015107715.1 Tylochromis polylepis | reverse complement strand
TGTTCTGTCTCTTCCTCACAATTAGCGTTATAGTTATATTTACATTTATAGCCTGTTATATTATTTTTATAATATATATTTATATTTATAGCCCGCGTATGACTGGTGAACATGTGGGTTCTGTTAGCAGCTATAGCAGATGTTTCCATCAGTGGTTAATAGGAAGAAAAACACAACTAAAACAAACTATAACATAATAACAACTGGATAATAATGTTTCCTGTTAATTTATTGATGTGAAAGATAACAGAAATCTGTGTAGCTTTGAAGTAGTGGTTATGATAGTAATAACAAAACTGTTTCATATAGCAGCTTTTTGTGTTAGAAAACTATAAATGTGAAAGACAGATTACTGGAGCACCACAGTTTCACAAATGTATAATGTAACTTAAAAGTCTGACATTTGGAGTATGCAAAAAATGTTAGCATTGGCAATGAGTAGCCACCAAATCCTTAACCACTGTTCATTCCTCACTAAGCCGTATCCTGAGCAAATCTCTAATGAAAAAAGAGAACGGTAAAGTGCTTTGACCGAGCATGTGTTCTGAAGATCATGTTTTCCTGTATCACAAAGACAATTGTTCCTGTTACCGCTGGAATTGAAGTGCTTTTCAATCTTTCTAAAAAATGGACATAAAAATACAAGCCAGACAACATCAAACACCTTCCCAAGCTTACTGCATATATTAGGTAAGTGTTAATAGACTGGATTCACACACAGATGAAAAAAAAAAAATCAGGGAATCTCAAATAAAGTGTAAAAAGTGAATAAGAAAGCATATATGTCCCACTACAAGCTTAAGCACTTTACCTTTTGCACAGCCATGACCTTAAATTTTTATTGAGACTCCTTCTCAGAAATGGTGTATCACAAGAAAAAAAGGCATCAGAAAAAAAAGGTATTGAAGCTATCAGTGGTAGACAACAGCACTGTGTAAGGCACTCAGACTGTCTGGGATGGAGGAGTAGTCAATAATGAGCCTCCTCAGTTATGATTCTCGACAAACGGAATCAATCAGCCAGCCTGAAGGCTTGCTAGATGCTATTGAAGCACCGTTCACACTGGAATGGGATCAATGGCTAAGCTAGAGTTGACAATCGATCCAAACCATCCTCTGGTCTCCTTCCCTGTCCCCTCCTCATACTTCAGCAGAGCCTAACAAGGTGAGAAAGCCAAGACAAGCCTGGCTGAAGTGAAACGGCAGCATGCAGCGCTCACCTTGTGATCCATAATGGAACACAGTCTTAAAAACACACAAGCTCTCTTAAGGTTCCTCATGGGCTAAATGGTGCTTTACACAGCCATTACTTTCCAAAGGTCACTTAGGCCTGCACAAGGATGTCCTTTTTAGGAGTGGTTTTATGATAAAATAGGGAGTGCCTACTGCTTATCACAATATGAACAACTCCTAATAATGTCCTGAAATTACTGGAGGAGTAGCTTCCAGATTTGTTGAAAATGATCTTTGTGTGTGCTTCACAGCTGCAGGGAAATCCTCATTGCAATGCTGCAAAATCTCTGTGTACTACAGCTTCTTGGCTCCGCCCACAGCAAAATTAATCATCTATCAATATCCACATGGGTCCCCAAGAACATTTCCAGACTGCATATCAATAACTATCAATAACTAAGCTGATGACACATGCACAAACATATCTATCAATGCAAATATATTAACAAGTGCATCCACTTAGGAGTACATTAGAACTCTGTGGTAAAAAAGCAATGAATGCAGGTTCATACTGGCTGTGAGCCGCTTCTTAGATATTAACATTTTACAGATGCCTGCAGGTTACATGATCAGCAGTCTTACGTAAAATATTCCCACATTTGGTGCCAGGATTCAGGTGTTGGAGTGCTGTCAGAGTATTCCACAATCTCCAGTAATACTCATGTAGTTTGAGACAGATGACTGACATGATGTGCATACACAACAGGCAACTCAGTTTTTGCCTTTAATCTTTCAGTAATTCATATTTTTAATGCACTCTGAAGTTACATTATAACAAAATCTTGCAGTGATCATATTAATAAGAATGCTATATGGATGTGTGATTAAACATTTCTGACAGTGGAGCAGTAGAAATCTTAAGTCATGCCTGATTTAAACTTGGCCCATGATCAAGATCACTACCTCATGCATGTCTGAAAAAGTTTTCGTGCAGTGGAACATTGTTATGTTTCCCTCTACTTTTGCCTCTGAGCTGGCTACTCGGTCTCCTCCAGTGTGTCAAAAGGGCATCAAGGTGCCACTAAGTTGGCCACTAAGGTGAACTGAGTTGCAGGAAGCCAAATCTCGTAAGTGGTCCATGTGGTGAGTAAACCTTGTTATTGCGTAGCCAAAATACCTCTTGCATGGACTACAGTCCAGATAGCTTCTTCTTCAAAGGCCTCAGAAAGGTACAGTAGAACTCGACACTGGCAGTCTCACATTGTAGAATGAAGTTGTGGTACACAACCCAGCGAACAGCAAGAACTAATGACGAGCATGCTTCCCACCTGACGCACTGCCTTTGGGCTTAGAAACTGTGGACTCAACTGAAAACTACTAGGTCGTCGTCCCCAATGATAATCCTTCACATGTAATTCTAGTCAGTTGATGTTTGCTCCAAGTGCAAATTTGAGGTCAGTCGTGAAAATGCAGAGCGAAGAGTCCAAACAGTCAGAACTGGACCTACATGGAGGACTTAACAACTGTGTTTGAAGCTTCGGTATAAGATTTGAATCAGTAATTAGTCTAATGTGTATTTAACTATAATTCCTACAAGTCATTTTACAAAATTTCATTCCGCTATTATGGCTGAGAGGTAAAGAGAGGTAGCAATATGAAGCAAAGCCTAGAAATTAGTTCAGGCATGCAAATCAAGATACAGTGTGTCATACACACCAACATGCTTCACATTCCTCACATCATATACCCTAACACACCCTCCAAATTCAGTTGTGGTGATAAGCTGAAGAACTTGCTATCACGGTTGAAACTGTTGTTTCAACCCCTCCACCACCCCAGCATCCTCTTCACTCATCACTCTCTAATTTCTGTATGGGACACTATTTTGAGGAGTGAGCTCAGAGCTTAGCAACCCTTAAGTACAATCTACTGCTGTAATAATTATAATCATTTCTTACACGAGCTGTCTGAATGTTGCTTTGTTATTTTGTCAGTGTAGTTTGCTCCCTTGTATAACTAGCATAGAGACATAGGTCTTCTATGACTAAATATGTCATAAATTCTGCATGTAATGTTGTAAAAATAAAAGGAGGAATATGTAACGCCATCTTATTAATGACTACTATGAAAACTCGTGTTATTGGAAATGCTAAATTCTAAATTGTACAGTAACAGAAGTAGAGATAAAAGCATGGAGTACGCTGTAACTTTTGCATAACTGAACTTTAGTGCCCTCTGTATTTATAACCTCACTTTTTTCAGTTGGTTTTAATTAGATTTGAGTTTGCCTACTTCGAGTTTGTTAACGCTAGCTAACATTAGCCACTATGAGCTACTGGCCACACTGAGCCCATACCAGCAAAATGCCTTAGTATTTTGAATGCACTGAACTGAGCTTTGAGGTCCCTTTGAAAGAAGTAGAATGTCATTTTTTTCTTTCAAAGGCTACACTGTCTCACTTTAAAAGGAACTTTTTAAAATGAAAAACCATTGTAGACGACGCTAACTGTCCTTCTGCTGACTTTAAGCAAACTCCTCTTCACAGTAGCTTTAGCAGCCTGTACAGGATATGCACGAGCATAATTAAAAACATTATTAACAAATGCATTAAATCTAGGGAAGCAAGCTCTGGGACATTATAAGACACACTTTAATGAATCAAATTGGCTGCCACAAAAACACAGGTACTAAGTAAACTTTGGATGCTCTTTAATGCCATTTTTATTAGATCTGATTTAAATGTAAATTACCTACGTCTAAAACAACGGTTGGTTTCTTGTTTCTCACTGTTGTGCTAAACTGCAGCTGGCAGCAGATGTGATGAACCTAGAGAGTAGAGTAGAGGAGAGGAGAGGAGAGGAGGTGCAGGGAGTGAGATGCAGGCATCAGGCTGCAGTGTGTCTAGACAGTATTCATGATCCATCTGTCTGCCACCGCCACGACAACAGCCAGCGGCTGCAACAAGATGGCAAACTCCATTAACACAGAAACGTTTTCTATGTCCCTCTCCCTTCCTCCTTTCCTTCTCTTAATCCCCCTCTCTTTCCATCCATGGCCGTGTCTCTGTCTGGTCTTCCATCTCACTTCAAGCCCCTCTTTGTCTCTTGTCTCCCCCTGAGACTGCCTGCACTTTTTTGTAATCTCTGTATTCCGTTTTTCTCCTTTCTCTCACCTTCTTTTCTCTGCAACCATCTCTCTGTCCTTCTTGTGTCTCTCAGGCATCACCAGAAAATGTGCACCGGCTCAGAAAATTACACTCATTGTGCAGCTTTCCCGTAATGCAAGCTGCAGACGCTTACATTAACGTCCGCTCTAGATAGCTAAATATTTTAAGCGCCCAGCTCAGGAAGATTCTATCGATTGGAAATTATTCCCCCCCCAACCATTTAAATCACCCTAAAATTTAAATACATATAAAAATGTTCATTTGCTGTGCCTTGTGGAGCTGCAGAAATTTAGATAGACAGCAGCAAAAAAAAAGTGACATAGATTAAAAAAACAACATGGTTGGAGGGGTTGGAGAGGTGAAACACATTTGAGGGAGGAAGGTAGAGGGCGGGGGAGTGAATGGGGGTGGGTGAGATGAGAGGAAGAGATGGAGGGGAAGGTAAGAAACCTGCCAGACGTGCACACACACACACGGACACACACACACACACACACTCTCTCATGGAGCCAAGGATGAAAGTGCTGCTGTAAAAAGTTTTCCCTCTCCTCCTAAAAGTTGTTGAAAGAGAACGCCGCAGCACATCAAAGTGGCCTGGCAGACAGCCATTGAAGCCCATTGGTGTCCTTCACCCTCTCTCTCTTTCTGTCTGTCGCTCTCTCTCTCCCTCTCTCTCTGCACCTCAATTTCCATCTCCCCCTCTCAACATCTCTCTCTCTCTCTCTCTCTCTCTCACTCACTCACTCCCTCTCTCCCCTTCTGTGTTTTCATTGATTGTGACGAGTCAAGGGAACACTCTCATCTTGTTCCCTGGACAGTGGTGCTCAGCAGGAGCTAGAAGCAGGTGGCTGGTGCTGGCGGTAGGGATGGGAGGGTGCGGGGATATAGATTTGGTATAATGCCTGTACACTTTGTACCCTTATACTAATAAGCAGGGATGACGTCACAAAACAATACAACATGCAAGTAAAATCAACAAGTTCTCATGCAGTGACAGTTACCCTGCCATTAATTTAATGCCAATGCTGAAGTAACTTCTAACTCTTAACAATAACTTTTGGGTGGATGACATCACTGCTTGCTACAGCCATCTTTTTGTGCAGTCTATGCTTCTCATACTTAGGGTGCTTTCGGCCCTCAACACAATTTTCAAATGATTAGTTTTGCATTTGCGTAAACTCACGTTTCTCTGAAATTAGACTAAGCATCCTAGGAAGCAGGTCTCAGTTCAGTTTGTGTCAGCTTCGCTTGGTTCCCTTAATTTGGGCATTGCACACATAGAGCTCAGGGGTCATTTCGTCATTTGTCACAGAGTCTTAGCCCATCTCGATTTGTTATTGACAGAACACATGCTACTGCACTGGAATGCTTAACAAGCCCTATAAATGGAAGAATGGCTGCTGGTAACAATAGCAAAACTGGTGGACAGGTAGTTTGGTCCACAGAAGAAACTAATATACCACTCCAGATATGGAGCAAAGAAACCATGGGTTTTCAGGTCATACAGCTTCATTAGGTGTACACTGAAGTGATGGATCAATGTAAAACAACAATATGCCAAAAGTACTTTGATGAATGATAAAAGTAAGTGTTAAGCTCACTATTGCACCATTTAAAAACTTTTAATGTGAAGTGCCAGGGGCAGAAGTCAGAAACTCGGTCAAGTTTGCCACGCCCATGAGAAAAGTTCACAACCCCAAACCCTTTTCCGTGGTAGGGCAAGATCAGAAGTGAGGCAAAACAGAGAGAGGATGGGGTGGTGTGGTTAGATGGTTCGAGGTAGACAGATAGAGACACAGATTTGTAACAGCATCCTGCAACACTCACAGTTGAAGATGCCCGGCGGAGGGTGTTGGGTGACCACAGGGCAGTTCTCCTCATCACTGTTGTCCCCACAGTTATTCAGCTGGTTGCAGATCAGCGAGCCCAGACGCAAGCAATTCCCATTGGTGCAGTGGAATTTGCACTCTGTACAGTCAGGGAAGAGGGGCAGGGGGGGATTAAAGATAAGTTACATTTCTTGGCAAGAATAACAAACATTTAGTTGTCTGAATCTGTACATTGAAATGAGACAAACCCTGATGTCAATGCCACATTTTGTATCCTATGAGAACAAAGTGTTCTATTCATTCAAGGTCCCAAAGTCATAATCATCTTTAAAAGAATTAGTCTGCTTCTTCTCCGCTCTGGAAAGATCTATAATTTATTTTTGAAAACATTTAAAAACAATCACAATCAAACCATAGTGGAAAATTAAAATATATATAAAATGCCTTTTGGTTAAAATACATGTTACAAAAGAGGGAAAGAGAGAGAAAAACACAAGTTAAAAAAAAAAAAAAGTCCACCCACACACATACACCAGTGTCAATGCAGTAGTAGTGCATGCAGGCGAGCTCTAAAATGTGTAAAAGCATTGATAAACCGCACAGACAACAAAATGTTCAAATGCTGGGCTGTTATGTGAAATCCTCCCCGTTATCTACGCTTCAGAATGTGCAAGGTCGCGTGGAAGGATTTTTTTATTTTATTTTTTTTTACCTGTAAGCTCAAATACAAAGCAGAGTTAATGTGCTGAGTTCACACAGAAACAAGGTCAGACAAAAAAGTGGTCTCCCGTTCAAAACAACAAATAAATAAACAGCTCTTTCAAACGGCCCTTTGATGTGCCGCAGCCCCGAACCGTAATGTGCTCCCGTCACGGTTATTACCAAAATGCTTCTCTCCCTCTAAATATTAATATGCCTGATTAGCGCTATCTGGTTTGAAAAAAACATAAAAACCCTCCAAACTATAAATGGGAAAGTATATATATGTTTGTGTGTGTGTGTGTGTCTGTATAATCATGTAGAACTTTAATCGTAACAAATAAGAATAACAACAACAAAGTGTTTGATGCGCCGGAAAGCAAGGCCATGTTAGTGTGGCTCAGAGTATTATGTGTGTGTTTTTAGTGAAGCCGATATGTGAGAGATGCACTCACACCGAGGTCGCCAGAACTCCACTGACTGCAAGACCAGCGAGCCATGAATGACAGTGTTGATGTGCGCTCGTACAGACTATGATGGGGTTTTTTGTGTGCCACATTATGATTGATATGTTTTTCGATTATAACGTGGAGAAAAAAATACATTTATGCTGAATGGAAAAAAGTATTTTAATAAATCAAGAAAAAGATATCACAGTAAAATTTCCTCAAATTGTCACTGGTTTTTACAGTGAGGAAGAAAGCACTATACACTCTACGGCAGCGCTGTGACAATAGCTCTTAGTGTAGATGCAGTCTTTTCTTTTTAGATCCTTGCACCATGCCTTATCAACATCTGGTGCCTAGACTACCCACAATACAACATGACCACCAACTGTACAAATGATGCTTTGAATGCGTTATGCCCAGTGTTTGGGGTTGTAACTCAAAAAAGTCATGTGTTAGACATTACTCGTTTCATCTCCTAAAAGTAATGCAGTTCATTACTTAACACTACTTGTTACATGTTAATGTGCGTTACTCCGTAAAATGATCTCAAATGCATTGTCACATAATTATCAGGCTAACCTCAGGCTACAAATTCCTAAACCAGCAACAACAAGAAAAAATCCCTATCCTAATGACAACACACACACACACACACAATCTTTCTTTTAGTTTTAATGTATGAACACAAAACCTGAAAACTATCCCAAAGAGACTTTAAAATAATCGCCATAATTATTCAACTGTAGAAACAGGAACAGATAGAAACAGAGGCTACAAGCCTGACTGCTTATCACTGCTTTTGTTAACTGTTGAAGTTCAGGCTCTGGCTGCTGAACTGGGTTCTGCATACACTCAGCTTTAACAGTACTCTGGGTTCTTGACTAGCTTTGTGTTAACATGCCATCAGATGCTTGCCGACAGCACAAGGTGCACTATCAATATAATACAGTTGTTTCTGTCTTAAACACAGCTTGCACTTTACCCTCACACACATGTCCATATTCTCACTCCTCAAAAGCTGTAGAATGCTCCGCCATTTCCCTGATCCAGGCACACTTGCTGAAATCTGGTGATTGCAGCATAAGTGTGCAAGAAGAAGAAAAGTGTGTTCTATTTTTCTTTCTGTTTGCCCAGTTTGCAGATAACTGAAAATGCCTTTGTAACACAAATAACAACATAATTGCAGCTGTTATATATTTACTTACTTAAGTTACTGCATGACAGAAAAATGTAATGCGATTGGAGTAATTAATTACTGCGTAACTATTTGTTGAGGAATTTCAGTTTCAAATCTTTGAGGTTCTGGCTGGACTCTGAATAGTAGTAGTAGATTTGCACCAGACTACAGACTTGTGATTTTTGTCAATTTATCACAGTAAATTTTTATTTTTATTATCACAAACAGATTGCATGTAATCACCAAATCAACCTTGCTCACTCGCAAACTGATAGCAGACCAATTGCAGACTGACTCATCTCATTTCAGATTTATCATTGTTCTGATGCACCAAAGCCACTTTGAAGAGTGGCAATAGACTAGCAAATGACTGAGGGCCTGGTCCAAGCAACCACTTCAAAAGACACGCCTGTAAGTTCATTGCACACAGTTGTTATAATTTTGGTTGTGCTGGATTCTCTGGCCACTGTTTTCCTTAGTGTGATGGTAGTATAACTGCAACAAGGCGGGTCTTTACCATGTTATGAATCATCAATCCACAAAGCTTTACTTACTTACTTACTTATTAGTTAGCACCTGTTCTGATCATCAGGGAAGCAAAGATGGAAAGTAGAAATCTTTTTTGACTTATGCACTAGGCAAGCAATTCTCTGAGTGCTCTATCCAGTCCTCTTCCTTGTTATCCTTGGTTATGCTGGTATTAGCTGATACAGCCTGGAGCTGCTAGCCTGCAGCAAAGACAAGAGGCTACAGAGATCACTTTCTCTAACTCCACACCCCCAGATTTTATTTTTTCCGACCCACCAGTTTTTCATTCAAGTCACATCACATTTATCAGACTTCACACTACATGCATAACTGCTGTATAAAACTTAAATTACATATGCAGTTGTATTCCCCAGTACTGGTAAACAGACTTTGGTGGTAGGTTTTGACAAATTGGAACAGTTTTTGGATAAAAAAAATGTAACATCTCTGAACTACACAGAGATATTGCTTAAAATGTGCAAAATTCCTCGGGCAGTATCTCATGCTTTTACACCTACATACATGGCGTTCAATTCTTGCATCTTTTCACAAGGTCAACTACAAAAGCAGATTCTTCTTCTTTTTTTCCCCCCACAAAATAACATTAATAATAAAAAAAAACTAAAATTGAATGATGATGACCAATTTACCCCAAAGGTAAAACCAAGGGCAAAATTTAGTTTCTTTAAGTGTTTTCAAGAAAAGGTACCACAATAAAACTGGGTCCATAATTACTCAAGTCAATCGCTTGCTAATGTGGCTAACTATAAAATGAAACTAAACAATAAGCTCAGCAGGGCACAGCTGATGTCCTACACCGACTTGATTGTAGATACTCAACAATTAATCACTTTACGGTAGTAAAACTGAAGAGTGCAACACAAGCCATAAACTCTGAACATCCGCATTCAAAATAAAAGTTGCACCTTTTGAAATGGGTTGGTTTCAGCAGTAAGAAAGAAGTTTTACTTTGAAGGGTAACTTTCTCTATTTCTGGTTTGCGTCACACTTTTTTTCAATGGCTAATTAGTATTTGGAGACAAGGGAGAGTCTTCCACACAAACTACAGGCAACTGTGGCAATCTGATAGCAACCAAACACAAGGACTTTTTAGGTTCAATACAGTCTTTGAAACCAGTGACACCCAGTGACACGCAGCACGCACTTGCCAACAGGTTGAGGAATACAGTTTTTCCTAGCGAATGGAGATTGCCGGGGGGGGGGGGGGGGGGTGGCTGGCTGGAACGAC